>AWUE01022525.1:0-20405 GCA_001974825.2 Corchorus olitorius | reverse complement strand
CGCCGCCTCCTGCTCTTTTGTTTCAACTTTTATAAAGGTTTTCTCTATTTTTTTTCTTGTTGTTTGGTGCTCGATTACTCAACTTTCTTGCTTTCTCTCAACTTCCACAGTCCACTCAATCTTGATCTTGTATCGGCATTGTCGTGGTGGTGAGTCTGGTCACTAAGCTTCTGCAAACAAACGGCGGATCTCGACGGAGTTTCCAAAGATTGGGCGATCAAGCCTATAACTCTTTGTTTATTGAATTTGGATTTTCTACGGGATCTATATGATTCTATATACAAATTTTAAGAGACAGAAGCAAATAAATAAAAAGAGATTCTGAAAGAACTTATTAGTTATTACATGTTGGAGAGGCTATGATGAGCGGGAAGAAAAGTTGATGCAGCTGCGTCATGGTTTTTGCTTCACCTTTGTAGAGTGTGAATGGATCTTAATGAAAATTATGAATCAGAGAGTTCATTTCTTGTGTTTAAAAAAATAAATAAATGAAAAGAGAATTAAAAATTGCATTTCCGGTTTTACTACCCGGTTGAACCGGTTATACCGGGTACCGGCTCCTTATCCGGTTTGCTCTCCGGTACGGTTTTTTATTCATTGGTTGAAATTGTGCTGAACTCAAGTTCAAGAGCTGATCGCCTTCTGTAATGTCACGCATAAGTTTGCAACTTTCGACTTTTGGGGCTTGATCAGCTTCTTTGCTTGGATTTGTGAAGGAGTGGGAATTTTTATGTATTTAGGCTATGGGTACTTCCTTTTTCGGTATGATTGGGATTTTATATGCAGAGATTGTATATGGATTTGGGGTAGACTTTTATTGCTTCGGCAAAAATGGGAATTTATGTTTAGATTATGTATTTTCCTACCGTAATGTGAAGTATAAAAAGGAAGGAATTTCATGGTGATGAAAAGAAACTCATTGTCGGGATTTGAAGCATGAGTCTTTGTTGTTGAATGCTTGGCATGAGTGTGACGATTCCTTGCCCGTGTTTACCGCAAGCCTAATCATGAATTTGCCAAGAACTCCTTTAACTTTGGATTTTCGGCAATGTGAACTTCATCATTGGTGGCTGCTTTATGAGCTTTCTTTGTTGACTTGGCCATAGTTGTGATTTTACTTCTCGAGACTTCTATTGAGTTGGCATTGAAACTTTTGCTATCATGGCTACGGTAGGGGCTACTACTTCATGGGCACTGCTACTGCTGCGGTTGTCTTTATGAATTGCTATGGATACTTACTGATTATATGTTATAGCAACATATGAAGCGTTGCGCTGTTGCTGTGCCATAGCTAAAACCATGGATTCTTATTGTTGTCGCGTTATAGCTATGCCATGAAAAATCGTGCCAGAGCCCTGCTTCTGTCTCTGCTGCAACTATGTTATCTCTGCCATAACTATGTTGCCTCTGCCGTAACTATGGCAGTTCGACTTTCTCTTGGTGGCTAGATTTCTCTTGTATTGGTGGGTCGCCTCCATGAATTTGTAGACTATCAAGGTTTGCAATGGCTTGAACTCTATTGTGGATGCCATGGGAGCATTTTGATGAATGCCGCAAATCTTTATCTTGATGTTGATGCTGCCATAAGCTTTTGTGTTGGCCACCGCTGATCTTTCGTAAGAAATTATTAGCGTTGCAATGCCCATGACATATGATAAGTGTTATGAGGAACATCCCCCATTGTGGCGATTGTGGATGGTTAATTCTGTTGTGAATGATGATGCTTTCCCGCCATAACATTTCACAATAAGATTGGCCTCCATTTTTGTGATTCTGAGCTTTGAATGTGATACTCTTCTTCGAGCTTTGTTGCTCAGCTTCGTATATTCCGCTACCTTGGTTCTGCCGTAGTGTGACAATGATGGCTGAAGTTGTTATGTCATCTTGGATTGCGGCAGATACATATGTGAAGAAGAACAAAGATCGTTGACTCCCTTTGTTGATTTGTTAATGTGAGTGTATCAGAGGACCGAGATGGGCGAGGTCTGGTCTTGGTGTCAGTTAAGTGTGTAAGATGGCTCTAATATGTGTGAGTCAAATTGGATGTAAAAAGCTGTGCGAGGGCTGTAAAATGTGAAAGATGCCCCGACACCGCCGCATTTTACCCATTAAAAGTGAAAGGGACTGCACAAGAAGTCTACCTCCCGAAGGGTCTCCTTCCGAAAACAGCCCAAAATCACAGTAGAAGTAAAACCAAGGAGATCTGCCAAGTGGAAACTGTCTCACCGTTGGTCCGAAAGTCAGGAGAGCCACTCCCGTTTGTGTGTGTGAAGTACCGCCGGGATGTTGTGTGTGATAAGTTATTATCCCGGAAGGTAGTAGTAAGGATTGTGCGAAGGACTGCCAAATGTGGGAACTACCTCGGCACAATCGCAATGAAGAAAATGATCATGTAAGGACTGTGCGAAGGACTGCCAAATTTGGGAACTGCCTCGGCTACAATCGCAATGAAGAAAGAGGACCATGGGATGGGCTGTGATGAATGTGGTTGCCACGCCGTGGTCTCTAAGTAATGAGAGGATAGCCATGTATCAGTTCCTTTGACTGATTTGTCATGGCAAAAAATTGATATTCGAATTCTTGCTGTGAGTTTGTGCCCGTTCAAAGAGGTGGGACTTGATGTTGAATCTCGTTGTGCTCACTTGGAAAAGATAAAATTTGTTACCCAAATATTGGTCATGTGGTAGAGATGTTGAAGAATGATCGCTTAGCTCAGTGAATGATCTTCAAGGTTGTGATTGGAGTAATTGCATTTGTTGAAGCTTTAGATCATCTGGAAAGAATTGCAGCTACAATTGGGCTTCTTTGGCTTATGAAGTTTTCATTGTTGAAACCCCCAAGTATTAGATCTAGTGAAGGAGCTTTAATCTTCAGAAATGCGTAATTAAACTTTTGTTGCCATATAGTTTGGACTATGTACCGCAGAGATAAGTATCAAGTTATTCCCTTGCATTGCCGCAGGGCTAAATAGTTTGGATCTTCTATTCTTGCCATAGATTTTGCTGCTCAATGGAATCTTGAATGGAACACCTCTTCATGCGACTTTGCACGTCATGGATGGATCAAGGAAAATGACGTGAAATCATGGCAAATTTTGTTTCCCATCGTTGTTGGCAAGTTTGAGAATTTCTTCAAGAATGATTCTGTCGCACGGTAGGAACCATGTTGTATGTGAGTTTCCAAGTATTTCTCCAAATAGAAAGCTCTGAGAATGTGTGTTTGTTAATGAAGAAGAACGAAACTCGTTTGAGAAAGAGTACCACTGGATTTGCATCTTCTCATAATGTAGGACTTTGTATTCCCGCTGTGAGGAGATCAAAATTCTCACTATAGACTTAAGGATGTGGCAGGATGAGATAAGGAAATTTTGTTTTACTTCAATTGTAAAAAGTGTTGGCGCAATTGAAGGCTTCAGTATCTTGCTCAATGATGTGTGAACCATCAATTTGAAGGTTGCGACGAGAGTCGCCATATGGCATGTGAGTTTTGAGTTTCGAGGGATTGAACTTCATCTTTCTCGTCTGCAGCAGATTTTCTTCTCTGTAGTGGGTGCTTCGTGAAATGAAAGGATTTTCTCTGAGTTACATGGGATTTGATGATAGCTTCCATCATGTGACTTAGCTTCTCAGTTGGGAGATGTGACATCGTTCCCTTATAGCTTTTGAAATTTGGCTATGATAGATGTCGAGTGAGTTTCTCCTGTTGCAAGTGCATTGAAATCGAGTGCTCTTCTTTGTTGTTTTGCATAAGAGTATCCACCATTCTCTTGACTTGTAGTTGAGTAGAGGCATGATAGAGTGATCTTGCTGAGTAATAGGCTTTAGGTGTCTTATCCAAGATCTTGGCGTCGCTATGGATTACGACTGCCGCAGCCCCTATGCTTGATGGCGTAACAGAGGGTTGCCAATAGTTCTTTGGACACTTTATTCACCAACTTTTGCTGTAAGATGTCATCTACTACCCATTGATTGAAATAAGTGTCGACTTTTACCGCAGGAAATTAGACTGGTGGAGTTGGGATTTTCTACTGCATCTAGGATCTGATGCCCTTGCAGCTTCTCACTTCTGGTAGGATTGTGAATTTGATAACTTCACCGACTGGATTGTTTTCCTTGTTGCATCTATGGGCCTTGTGAACTGATGGATGCCCAGGTTCTCTAGAACGGCTCGAAATTCCAACAGCATGTTGTAAATGGATATTTCGACTAGCATGGCTTACGGATTTTCATCATAGGAATCAAGGGAGAGATCTCAAAATCTCTTGACAGAATCAGTGAATCCCTCGGAGGACCTTTGGTTGTGTTTTGAAGTTGAAGTAGAGTGACTTTTTCTTCACTTTGAAAGTGCTTTCGGCAAAACTTCCCCGCCGTTTCTTCCCATGTGTGGATGGATCCAGGAGGCAAAGTTGTGTACCAAGTGTAGGCACGACCAGTGAGAGATTTGGAAAACTCTCTAAAACAAAGCTCTTGATTGAAGGCGTAGGGACCCATGGCATCAAGAAACTTGCCGACACGCTCAACGGTGTTGCCTTTTCTCCCATCGTGCTGCGGGAAAATGGGAACTTCATAGTTTGGCGGGTAAGGTCTGTCCACCAAAGGCTTCGAGTATGGAGGATCCTTCATGAACTGAAAGGATGAGCATGATGATTTTGCCCTCTCTTTCTCTAGCAGGGTAATAAGATTGAAGAGAGTCGCATAGCCTTGACGTGGCTCATTTTGCTGCTGCGTCTTGGTGGTGTTCCTTGGTGGAGGATCGTCACCACTTGGTGGAGTAGGACGCCTACTGTCACCTTGGGATTGGCCTCCATTAGTGGTGCGAGGCCTTGTTTCTCGGATGGCTTCAAGCAGCTCAAGTTGGCTTTCATAGATACCTTGTGCCAAGTCCACCATAATCTCGGCGGGATTCGTCTGGTCATGCTGTTGTGGTGCAGCTGAGTTGCCTTGCTGCTGATTTGAGGATTTTTCGTGTTCCTCAAAACCATTGTTTGAATCTGCGGCAAGATTGTGACTGCTCTACTGTGTAGGTCGTGGTCTCACCATCTTCTTTGATTCTAAAACTTTTGCTGGCTCCCCAGTGGCGTCGCCAGAAAATGTGGGAGCCTTTTTTGTGCGAAAGGTAGGACTGGTCCGCCTCAATGGGTGGATCCTAGCCGGCCCCAACTTCCCCAGAAGAAGAAGTGGGTTTCTGAAGATGGCGATAAGAAGGAATGAGGAAATCCTACGGTGACTGGATGAGACTTGCAGCTGCGAAAGTAACTCTTGTCCCCGAGAAACTGAGGAGGTTGAAAAGATGAGAAAATAACTCTGTAAGGAAATTCCCAGAAAACCTGTTATAACTGAGTGAGACTTCCTGAGGCGGATTGCCCAACAATGAAATAGATGGGGAAATAACACTTTTCCTGCGGTAATTTCTGGGAAAATAACTCTCTTCTCAATGTCGACAAGAGGAATTGAGAAGGAAGAAAAATTTGGAAAAATAGCTCTGTAATTAAAATACCCACTATAAAATGAATCAAAGACTTTTATTGCTTTCTCGAATTTGTGGGAAACAATTGGGAGGTGGTTATTGGAAGAAAGAATAAGGAATACATGTGAGAAAATGGAATCAAAACACAAAATTTCGATAGAGGGAAGAAAACACCAATTTGAACAAGAGAGACCCGATATGATAATGGGTAAGTGATTGTTGTAGAGAATAGTTGTGAATTCTTGGGAAGAACTTGGTTCTTGTGTTGTGTTGAGAGTTGAGAGTTGGGCAGAAATGGTGTTCTTGAGGTATGTCTTGTGCTTGTGCTCTCCCATGGGGAAAAACCTCTCGTTCTGATCTGTAAGCCACCATTTATAGCCATTCTTTTGCTCGGTCGGAGTCTTTGCCCAGCGGTTCGTTTGGCTTTTGCTTTTTGTTGATTCAGTGAATAGTCTTTGGGTCTATGGCAGAGAATCTCCCCATCTGGGTATGGTAATAATGGTGTTTTCCTCGTTTTTGAATTGAGTTTGCTTTGGGTGTGCAAGCGTCACTCTCGAAAAGTCATTTTTATCAGAAAGACGCGTTGGGTTTCTTTCCAAAGTAAACTAGTCTGTTTTGATTCCACTTTCTGCTGCTCCTTTGCCATTTTTGTAATTAGTAATAACCTCCAAGCTTGGCTGCCCCAATGGAAATGGCATCTGAGCATATTCCCTCTCCTAATGTCGCCAAGCCACGCTTCCACATGTTTTCCCGTCGTGGGCTTGGTCCACGATTAGTCATGTGATGAAGATTAATTAGCACTAATCTCCTGCCATAAATAGATAAATGTGGAGAAATTTAAATTAAGTAAAATACTTCCCCAAGATGCTTTCCGCAGTAGGAAATTCTGACATGTCACAGCAGAAGACTTGATTTTGTGCTCTTTGTCTTCATACCTTTGGATAGTTGGTGAGGTGGCAAGGCCCCAACGTTTTATGCTTTTGGGCCTGAAAAGGTGATGAAATAGCCAAGCCTAATGTGTTACATGTGCTATGGGCCATTGCTATGTAGAAGTAAGTAATAGGATGGCAAGGTCCATTGTGTTGCATGTGCTATGGACCTTTGCCATGTAGAGGAGGTGACCCATGTGTTATATGTGCTTTGGGTTTTATCACCTTTGAGAAATTGCCCTTGTGTTATATGTGTTTAGGGACTTTGGTATAGATGCCTTTGTGTTATATATGTGTTTGAGGACTTTGGTATGGATGCCTCTGTGTTATATATGTGATTGAGAACTTTGGTATGGATGCCTCTGTATTATATATGTGCTTGAGAACTTTTAGAGAGAGTTGCCTCTATGTTATATATGTGCTTGGGGACTTTGGGGGGGAGAGAAATGCCCTTAGGGATATAAGAAATATAAATAGGAGGGAATAGATGACCCAACCTTAAGTATGCTTGGTGGGCTTTGTGGGCCTTAGATCATCCCCATTTTGACCCCTAACAATAGTTCTACTAAATGCATCACTGAATTCTACATGCATTGATGACTAAATATATTTATATGTTATTAATCCCAGGACCCGCGCTCCGCGTCGGGGTTGTGAAGGGAGGGAGCAATTAGTTATGAACATATAGGTATTAGTTGTAATGATAATTGATTTTGCGTAACTTGTAGTTGTTGTATTCGCTATGGACATCGGAAGTATAGAAAGGATATATGCAAAATTTTTAGTTGGTGTTTTTTTAAGCTTAGGTCTATGCTATAAATAGTGATCGTAAAATCAAAATTAGATCGACCGTCAAGCGAGACCACCAAATTTCGAAAACATTTTTGAGAATTGAAACCTCAAAATTGGCTTTTGAGTCCTTAGTGAAAGTTGCAAGTCATTAAATTATCTTTCAATAGACACTTGAATCACATTGATCGAACAAATAGATCAAAAAGTAAAAGAATTAAAGCAGAAACGTTAAAGCATCCAACCCAGAATTTGTAAAGGATTAAAAAGCATAAAACATAAAAGTATGGGGGTCATTTGATAAATAATCCAGGGAAAAAAATTTGTTTATGGAGACTAAACATAAAAATTCTCTATTGAACTCTCCACGAAACTCATTAATCAAATTCAGCTTTCAGGCCCTTGACGAAAGTCATAGATCATGCAATAACCTTTTAACTGACACTTGAATAATTTCAATCAGACATGTGGACCGAAAATTATACAATATTATACATACTGGCAATCGAGACAACAAAATTTCAGCAGCATTTTTTAGAATCGAAACATTAAAATTGGCTTTTGAGTCCTTAATGAAAGTTGTAGACCATGAAATTACCTTTAAATAGACACCTGAATTACCTTGATCGGACAAATTAGAAAAAAAAATAAAATAATTAAAGCCGAAACATTCAATCGTCCAACCCATAATTATAAAGGATTAAATAGCATAAAGCATAAAAGTATGAGGATCATTTGATAAATAATCCAACAAAAAATGATTTGTTTATTGAGAGTGGGAGTGTGGGACCCATCAAATAGTAACTTTATCCTAAAGTTCCCAAAACGCCCTCAACAATCAACAATAATAACGAAAATATCGAGCATGAAAGTACTGAAATACCCTTGACAATTTGTTTTTGGATGAATGTGGTGCATCTTATAGCTGGATAAAAAGGTAATTCCATTTTCAACTTTAATATATGTTATGTAATGTTATATATGTTATGATTAATGCTTTTAACAACTCTTAAAAGAATATATGTTGCGTGTTTCTACAAGCATTGATCACTAAATATATAAAGCATCAAAATTTGGAGTAAAAACTTGATTGTGCCCTTAAACACATATAGTCAACAATGGTGATATCATTTCCAAGGATATAATAAGCTTTTTAATTGTGCAACTTAGGTGCAGAAATTAACTTAACTTTAAATGTTTCACTTCCAGAACCAGCTTATGTTTGAATCAATTTCAGAGCAAAGCTTCTTTCTCAGGACTCTCAGGTATGTTTTCTCAAAGTGCATTGGTTATGTTTTCTTTTTTTGTCTTTTTTAATAATGGGTCAACTCTATGTTCCTGATCTCTGTGGTTAATTGGTTAAGGATTATAAAGAAGTTCATATTGGAACTCCTTTTTTCCTTTTGCAAACATTAAAATGCAAGAGTAATTCTATTACGTTTTGTTGTCTAGGAATATGAACAAGTGGTTTCCAATGCCCATGATTGATAGGTCATGCTCATATAGAGTGCTCATGCAGTGTATACCATTCTTAGCTTCTCTTCATTCAAACTATGTGGACTGTAATTGGTGAATACTATCCATCCTTCACAAATTATAAACTTAGTGATGTATCCTTATTGTCTCTATGTTCTTAATTTAGGCAAGGGGAAGATCTACAAAAGAAAACAGATATAACTTAACAATGTCAAATACCCCCTTTTTTATGTCACTGGGTAATAGAGTCGATAAAATTCAGTTTGTCCTCAATTAAACCAACCTGATTGAACGTAACTGAAGATCTAATTTGTGAATGAACATTGGATCATAGATTTAATTCTACTTAAGGCTCAAATAAACAAGGAACCATATAAGCTTGTGCCAAGAATAAGAAGATAGTTAAGCAGTCCCAATGTGTCACTTCCACTATATCTAGGAGAAAAAGAGTCAAAAGACAATGGAAAGCTTTGATTGGTGCCACAATTCTAAATACTGCACTTAGTGTTACCGTTAAAAACTGCAACTTTTTTAATCTTATTTTAAAATGCTTAATGTTACAAATAGAATCACCTTGCTTTCTTTTGAATGTTAGGATACAGATACTAACCCAATGCACTGCTTTTTCGGGTCACCAATGAAGACATCGGAGCTCCTAACAACTTTTTGAATGTCCTCATCAACAAACAGTGTGCAGAAAATTTGACCACTACACCTTGCATCACTTTTTCCTGCTCATGTAATCTCCTATGAGAACAAACTTAATGTTTCCAACTCCAACATGTATACCAAGAGCTTCACATATATGAAATAACTTTATATGCTCACAAATTAAGCACAATAATTTGTGCCCATTACCTCTACGCAGCGCGCACAGGGCAGAATCTAGTATAATCTAAGAAGGAAAAGGAAAAGTATGTGCTATTTGTTTGGTAGATATGAAATGGGCGAGATCTTTTCATTCTAAAATAGGGAGTAAGGACCAACAATGATCTCAATTTTTATGCACAAAAGGTGAAAACAGTGGAGGCGAATTAATTAAGGGTATTACTAAATACCGACCCCTTTTACTAGCCACCGCTCCCTCTTTGGACTATTTTGCCCTTTGCTTTATTTTCCTTCAAATTTCAAATTTTTCAATTCTCTCAAATTCTCTCAATCTTCAAACTTTCAAACCTCAATTATTCAAGTAAAACAACATCAAAACTCATGGAGAAGCAACATCTGGGGTGGGCAAAAGTTTTTCGAATTGAAAGTATGTTATTTTTTTTATTAAAAAAAGGCAAAAAAAAGGAACCTAACTCAGGCTTGGTCGTGCGCGGCTTGCGGCCGAGCCGTGACTCAGTCGCGAACCACGCGCGACCAAGGGTCGCGTTCATGCCACGACTCGGTCGCGCGCGGCTCGCGACCAAGCCGCGGCACAGTCGCGAGCCACGCGCGACCGAGCCATGGCTTGGCCACGAGCGACCACGGCTCGCGACCAAGCCGTGGCACAGTTGCGAGCCGCACGCGATCGAGCCATGGCTTGGTCACGAGCGACCACGGCTCGCGGCTTAGCCGCGCGCGACCAGGCCAATATGCCGCATATTTTTTTACTTTTTTTAAAAAAAAAGTTAGTAATTAGTTATTATTTTTAAAAATTAGTTATTATTATTTTATATGATTATTTCGGTCCCAATTTTTTTTATTTTAAAAAAAGTAATTGAAAAGCTAATTGAAAGTTTGAATTTTTTTTACTATTATTATTTTATATGATTATTTTGGCCCTTTTTTTTTGCTTTTTTTAAAAAAAAATTATCCATGAGTTTTGATGTTATTTTACTTGAATGATTGAGTTTTGAAAGTTTGAAGGTTGAGAGAATTTGAGAAAATTGAAAAGTTTTAAAGTTTGAAGGAAAATAAAGCAAAGGGTAAAATAATCCAAGGGGGAGCGATGACTAGTAAAAGGGGACGGTATTTAGTAATCCAGTTAATTAATTAGGTTCATTTTACTTAGTTCATGTCGACTAGTAATTTAAATAACTAGAACAACTAGTATCAATGGATTAATATGTATTTTTAAATTTATTTATTTATTAATTGTTGTTTTATTTATTCAATTTCGCATGTTTTTTTTACTCTAAAGCAATTGATGGTTTGTAGTTCTACCATGCAAGACAAAACTTGGTATATGGAAAACTTTGTCAATTGGCCAACTCATATATATCTTATCCGTTATTTTTGTAATCAGGTGAAATTACTAGCAGTCCCTTTCAACTTTTAACCTGGAACAATCTTATCGCCCCGTTTTGGTCTTTTCTCCCTTGGCTAATTACTTAACAATCCTTATGTTCTATGTGGTTTGTGTTGGATTTATTGGGTTATAAAAGTAAATTTCGATTTTATTGACTATTTTTAGATGATTAATTATGTTCACACACGTTAGTGTGTTTTAATGGACCGTATTAATTGTCAAGGACAATTATTAATGACTATTAAGGACAAATGGTCATTAATTTTTACACTTGCTCATCTTTTTGGGGTTTTTTTTGTGTAATTAGAAGAGTTATAGAAGGCTTTGTTTTGCTAAAGCACTACTTTTTATCTATACTCATCTTTTTTTTTAAATCTACACTCATCTAACTCAATTAATAGTGTGAAAATGAATAATCAGTTATTGAGTCTAAAATTCTGAATTCATTGAGCCAAAATATGGTATGCTGTGAACAATATTTACATTCATTAAACTAACTTAATGGTCTCTAATTTTTCTCACAAGCGAGAAAATCGAAGCGACAAAAAACAATGAAGCAAAATTGAACTCGAGAAGATCTTTGGTGAAATGGATTTCATTTCATTTTTGCGTTCCTCCATTGTTGAAGGATATTTAAGAATGTAATTTTTAAAGGATTTATTTTTGAAGGATATATTAGCTATGTGTGGAAACAAGTATACACTTACAAAACAAATAACAGGCACAAACAAGTTTACGCACATTAAAAAATTCCCGTAGCACAAGCACGGGGTACCCCTCTCATTAATTAGTATTAGTATTGAACAACTTTTTTTAAGAAATAAATTCGAAATTTACTATCAAATAAAATCTCAAAGAAGACAGAGATTACAAACATACATAGGAGACCCGTATCACACATAATTAGTTTCAGCACAGATTAACTTACCGAGCTAACTTTTTTTTTTTGGCAACAAACCCCTATCGCACCAAACAAACTCCCTCATCCCCAAAAACTAGGACTATCTGGATTACATGCGAATTAGAGAACAAGCCGAATAAAAAGGACTTCAGCATTTATGATACTCCAAATGAAGGCTTTGTAAAAAGCTAAGTTCTGTCTCATAATCCCTCAAAGGAAAACCTAACAGTATTGAACAAACTCGCCAATTATTAAGCCAAAATCAAAAAGCGATAGCTTATAATTTTTAATTAAATTTGTAGGTAAAAATTTATAGAAGCTACCTAACTATTTATCATTTAGGCAATAAGTCAATAATAACATATATATACAGATTCCTTATAGTGGACTCTTCCTAGCAAAGGCAAAGCTAATTAAAGTAAATTATTATTTTTGTTTTTGAGGATACGCTAATGAATAAGATCTCGTTAGAATAAGATTATTTCATATATCAGTTGCTGTTTGTAAAAGTGTACAAGTTTTGATTTGCGATGGAAGACCTCTATTATCTAACTTTCACAAAAACTTATTGGTGAGGGTTCTATAAATCTAAAAAGTTTCACAAATGACCAACAAATTTTGTTTATTCAATTGGTTTGACACTTATTCCTCTTAAGCAAAATCTTAGATATCTTGTGAATGGAGAAAACCATTAAAAAAAAAAAAGTTTCCCAAAGATTAGGTTTGTAAATTTCTAAAGGGATTTGACAGTTTACCTTGATTTTGAAATGACGTCCTAACAAGGAAAAGGTAATTCTGCTCTTAGATTTAATTTTATTAAAAAAAAAGAAAGAAAAAGATAATTTTCATATATGCATCTAATGAAGAATCCATAATAATGTTATTAATGTTAAAAGAAATTCAAGGTGATCAAACTCAAAGCTGATCTGCATCAATCATTTGAAACAAAAGTTTCGGTGCATATAAATTAATTTTCATCCTTCTTCTTATTTACAAATTAATTGGTTGGGAATAAAACCAAGTGCATTAGCGTAGATATAAAATCTGTTTGAAATTGTATTTAATCTTTTGTTTTACTTCTGATGAATGAATTTGTTGAATTTTTTCAATGAAACAAAAGTAAATGAGTTGAATGTTGATAATTTTTGTATAATCATAATATATCATTAATATTTGAAGGGCTTATCGCCAAAGGCCCAATCATGATTTGAAGCCCAAAAGTGGGATTTCCAAAGCCCAAATTGCCAAAAACCGTGCTATTCACTGCTTTGAAAGGCGCGTGGGGAAAAGGCTGAGTGGTGGACTCCAGGTGTGGTCCCAAAGTCATTTATCTAAAGTTGTTCGTTCAACCAAAAGTAGCAATCAATATAACTCTCTCAGTCTTCGCTCTATTTTCCCATTTCTATTTGATATTTCTCCTCTTTAATAAATCTAAAAAAGAAAAAAAAGAGGAGAGTCTCCGACGAAAATCCAGGGCTTTTTGCAGGTTAAATTACTAATCTTGATTCACTAATTTAAATTTCCCATAATCCGATTTCCCATTTTATTAATTAATTTTCATTGATTTATTGTTATTTCTTTGACGGCCAAAGATTTTGAACGGATCGCCATGGCAATTGCTTCGGATGAAACCACGCGGATATGCAGTCACTGGTATTCATTAATCTATACAACCTTTTCTTGAAAACATATAATTTTATGATAATTTTGTTGAATTAGTTTCAATTCGTTGAAAATTTCGATGTAATTCTTTTCATGTTTTACCGATCTCAGCTATGTGATTATTTGAGCTTGAAATTCTGATTTTCTTTTTCAAAATGTTACAAAATTGTTAAGGGATTCTTCTTGCTTGATTTTTAACAATTTGTGTAATAGTAGATTAATTTATGCCCAACGAAGTGATCAGTAATTTGATTGACCAAATCAAGCTGGAAAGGGAGTGAGTTTAGTTGAATTACCTGCTTCCTTGTCGGTTAGGACCTAAATCGTGTTCCCTTAATGTGTTTATGGTTGCATTGGTTCATTTGATCAAGTCAGTTGCCTTTTTTAATAGCTGAAAATCCATATTAGTTATGAAAATTTTGCTTCAATTATCAGGCTTATTGAACATTCCAATAAGATTTTTGGTAGTTTTTATGGTCCTTTCTCTGTTGTACTAGTTTTCCTTTAACAGTTTTTTGGTTATTCATTTATAAGGGACAATTCTAAGGGACTTTGAATGTGCTTCTATGCTTTCCTTTTGTAGTTAGGAAGATGAATATGAGTTTTGGATCAAAGATTACTGTGGTTCATATCTTCTGCCTTAATTTTTTGCTAGAAATACATTAGTTGTTTTTGAATCTTTTTTTCTTGTATGCCATAGTTTTGAAGTGATTGCTGATTGATTTATGTTGTAATGGTGACATTTCTTAATCCAGTTTTATTAGGTTGGAGGTCCTTTTAGTCAGATATGTAACGTTTTGTTCTTTTCCTTTCTAAAATTTTCAGTGAAAGGGCCATACCTTCTTCAAATATTGATTTGCATTCTGCTCATTGCTTCCGAAATCTAGAAAAATGCAAAGTTTGTGGTGATATGGTTCCAAAGAAGCATGCTGAGGAACATTTCTTAAACACCCATGCTCCGGTATGTGATTTTAGCTCTTTTCTGATTCTTTTCAAATGATGAATCAACTCTTCTATCTTCGTTTCTATTCTCTGCTTTCCCCATCATTTTGATAGCTTTAGCTATATGAGCTAGAAGTACTGAAGTTGTGTGACCCTTGGGTGTAGATTAATAAACACCAATAGGTTATGGTGTTTGAATAAATGTTAGCAAGATGTTGGAATTTATCTTTTGGGGGGAAAGAAGGGGTTGGCTAAGATCTGACATATTCTGCATTTTACCATCACAACAACTTATTGCCCTCGGATTTGTGGTTTATCTGCCAAAGCTAATTGATAAAGCCTGCGTAGATTGATGGATATTTTGAGTTGATACTGTCTTTGGGAAGACTTCTGTCTCAGATTTTTGTTTAGAAACAATCTATGAACCTCCTGAAAGTTTGTTTAGTGCAAATATTCATTGTCAGTAAAGGTTTGTATTATTAGTAAAGAAAAAATAAATAGAGAATGCAAAGACAATTAAATCCAATCCGTTCTTTACTATTGATAGTAATGGGTGGTGTGCAGGCAACCTTTATTTTGTTTAGCCAAATTTATCGCAGGTTTATTAAATAGTCGTGTGTGTTTGTTTGCAATGTGCTAGTGCATGTCTTCTGTAAAATCTGCTATTTATTTGTGATTCTACCAATGCCATATCTGTGTGAGCAGGTAGCCTGTTCCTTGTGCAGCGAGACAATGGAACGTGAAATTCTAGCTATTCATAAAGGTGAAAATTGCCCGCAGAGGATTGTTACTTGTGAATTCTGCGAATTTCCATTACCAGCTATTGATCTGGCTGAGCATCAGGTAATAATTCTGATTCATTTTTCATTACAAGGACTCCAATGGTTTATGCTGGGTGAACTGTTCTATATTACTTTTACTTTGTGATTTTAGGAAGTTTGTGGGAACCGGACAGAGCTGTGTCATCTGTGTAACAGATACATTAGACTGAGAGAAAGATATAACCATGAAAGTAGGTGTACTGGTATTGCAGAAAACAACATGGGATCTTCCAGGTACATATGCTATGACTTACCATTCGAATATTTGGTTATTAATCAGTTATAATTTTTCCACAAATTATTTTTCTATTTTTTCGCTTTGTATCAATGCCCTGTATTGTGAAGTTATATCTATGGGTTCAGAATATCTAGCAGGCAAGAGTTGGTACCTTGCTTGGTTTAGGTTAGCAATTTTTTCTGCAATTTAAGAACCTGCTTTCATTACAGAGGATTTTAGTCTGCTAAATATTAAGTGCTTTCTCTTTGGCTAATTTGTATTTAATGCTGAATGTTGCACAAACATATTGAGTTAAAATTATTTAATTAGCATGTATTTTGCACTGAAAAACACGATTATAGCTGTGATGTATACTTAATGGTTACTCAAGCCATGTGATTATCATCCTTTTTCATCTTTCATCAATCAGAAGAATCATACTCCCTTGTAAGCCAAGAAATAGTGCATAATGCATACTTTAACTTCTGTTTATTTATGCCCCCCTCCCCCCAAAAAATTTGTTTGCTATTCAGAGTTCTATAGATAAGAATTGGCAGTAGTCTCTTGACCAGGTCCCTAGGCAAAATAATATGACAGTGGGCTGTAAAGCAAAACTGAGTTGTAAACAGGATAATGGCCTGAACATTCTCCATTAGCCTCCCGAAGGCTTGTCTAATGCACTGATTGCTGACATGTTGAGGGTTCCTCATCCCCGAGTTATTTCTTTTTAAATGAATGGGGCTGTGGGACCTGTTCTTGTGCTGCGACCCAAGAAAAAGGCCTTCTGTTTATTTCACCTGGATATGGATGGAACTTACCTCCATTCAGGCAAAGACCACAGAATATGAGTATGTTGTGCACCTAAGATTTATTTTATGGTAACAATGTTTGAACATATCACAAGAACCTAAGTCTTCGTTCTCTGGAAACTGTGTCAGACTTTGGCTCTTTAATTTCTGCCATGTCTTAAGAATTGTGTTATACTACTGTGTTGATTATCATGGATTATTTTTTATGGATTTGGGACCTGTTGTTACTTAGGGATGTGAGGGCAGCTGAAAGGGAGCAAGGTGGTCGAAGAAGGCAGCCACCCGAATATTCAAGGAGACGACTTCTATTTACTATTGCAATAACCGGCATTGCTGTTCTATTAGGATCACTTTTTTTCCAGAAGAAGACAGAGACCAGTCAGGTGCATTAGCAGAGTAGAGAATACACACTGGGCTTTATATGTAAATCAGCTTGAGAGCAACATATTCCATTTCTGTATCTTGATCTATCCCTAGAGCATATATACTATTGTTCCTGTATCAAACTCATTCAGATTGTGGTGGAAATATACTGACAGCCCCCATGCGATATTTGTTCCTTGGCTTTATAAAAATTTACATAGTACCGACTTTCTTGTAATTCGAAATTATAACAATAATAATAATAATATAATATTAATATAGTAATATAATAATAGTAATAGTAATTTTCATGCAAAATGTACCGAAAATGTTATGAAAACCCTTCTTTTTTGTCATCAAGTTGTTTTAATAGATTTGAATGTCTTATTTGCTAATTTGGTGAACATTGTGCTTTAGTTGGTTCTTGAGGATTGGTTAAGTTCCTGTCGTCCTGCCTGAATGCAGGATATTCTCCGAGATTAAAACTAATATATGATCAGGTGGTATAGAGATTTTTTGTGTTTCTCTCTCTCTCTTTTATTTTTTCGTAGAATTAAACGTGAAAATCTTATGAGGCATCGTTTTTGTTTTTCTGTTTTTTTGTTTTTGTTTCGTTTTCGTTTTGTTTTTGTTGCGTTGTCAATTTTTTAAAACAAAAACATGTTTGGATATACAATTTAGTTGTATGTTTTTAAATAAAAAGCATGTGAGTTACTGTTTATCATTATCATTGTGCTTCTGTGTTTTGGAAGTGTTTTGGAAAAACATAAAAACACAAAATTCTTACTTCCATTTTTTTCCAAAACACTGCTTCTGTTTCCAAAATTTTTGAAAACAGAAATAACCTGTCAAACATGTTTTCACTGTTTTGTTTCCAAAAACAGGAAATTGGCAACAGAAAACAGGAAACAAAAACGATACCAAACAAGCTCTTATTTTGTTTTGATGATTTTTATTGCGAATTGAGTAATAAGCCCGAAGAAAATCATGTCTTTATCATGCATTCAAATGCAAATATAAACCCCTCAAGAAAAAAAAAAAAAAGGCATAAATGAAACTTGTTATGCACCTGTGTTGTTAGAATTAGGATAGACATTCATTTCTGATTATGACTTTTAAAAAAAAATTAAAAAATCTATCTACATCTTATCTTACTATTAAAGTTATCCCTCAATATTTGGCTCTTCTCCTGTTGACATTTATTCAATGTTAATTGGTTGGAAGAAAATCAATATATATTACTATATATTTGGAATTCCAAATAATAATATTTATAAATAATATATCATGTAGACATTTGTCCAAAGTTGATTGCTGGGAAGAAATCAATATATATTATTATATATATTTGGAATTCCAAATAATATTTATAAATAATATTTAGAGCATTGAATTTTAATCAAAATAAAACCCTATTTCCTTTTTCTCGTAGATAATTATTTGAATAGACATTAGATTTCTAACAATATTTCCTTCCATTTAACTTAATTGTTATTACATAAGATAAAATTTTATTTAGAATTGAAATTACTTAAATTCAATCATAAACCGAAAAACCTGACGTGAGTGCGCAGGGATAATATATATAGTGCACTCTTTGCAGAGGTACATACATGCCATTTTGTTTGGCTTGGAAGTAGCATTGGAACGCGATATTAGGAATTGTGTTTCTGAGAGTGATTGCTTGGTGGCGGTCATGGAATAACAAAAAAATCTCTGGTACGATGAGAAGGTGGTGCTTTAATTTATGAAATTCGGAATTATTTGGCTCATTTTGATTATTGTAGTATTGTACATGTTCATCGAGATGTAAATTTGTTGGTACATAGGTTAGCATAGTTGTATGTTAATCATGTTCGGTGCAAGAGTCTAATGCCTCGTGGGCCATGGCGTTTGTAACCTGGATTATTTACAATGAATGAAATGAATTTCAATTTTCTAAAATATATAAATCATTGTTTTCAAAATCGGACTGGACCGGCCGGTCGGACCGGTTTAACCGGGAACCGCTGGCATATCCGGTTCTTAAAGGTGTGGGAACCGCGGTTAATCAACATGGTCAATAACCGGACAAAAAATCGATTGGACCGACGGTTAGACCGGGTTCTGACCGGATATAATCGGTTTGATAGTTGAGAAAATTTGGAAATTTTTTTGAAGATGGTGAGTTTTGAACCCACAACCTTGAGGGTAGCAAAAAACACGCTTAAGGCACTGCACCAAATGCTTTTATGTGATATGTATATACCTTATATAATATTTAAAAGGTAAAATGCCAATAATTTCCATAAAATGCCTTATCAGATCGGACCGGCGGTTGAACCGGTCAAACCATCGACCGGAACCATCACCGGTTCTAGTGTCGATCCGGTTTTCAAAAACCATGATATAAATATATATAAATATATATATATATATCTATACTAATTATCTATACTAATTATAAAGTCAAGTCCTGAGTTTGTGTCACGAGTTGACTCAGACAAATTCAATTTTTAAAAATTCAAAACAAAATAAAAACTATCAATCTTAAATAAAACTACCCATTAGAGGATAAGTATAAGTATTTAAATTTTATTTAATCATTTTTAAAAAACTACCAATTTAAAAAAATGCCAAAAACCACTGACGTTGTGAGTACCCGTATCTTGTATAGATAGAGAGAGAGAGAGAGTAAAAAATGAATTTCATTCCATTTCCTTGTACTTTTTCCCCCACAAGGATAGGAAATACTTATTTACAAGTGGATCGGCCCACGCTGGCGCGTCGGGCGTTCAAAAATCTACTTCTTTAAATAATTTCCTACTCGAATTAAATTGTTTGATGCGTAGGAAAATTCTAAAGTACTATGATTTTAAATGTGTTACATCTTTAAAAGCCTATATTATTAACATTGAGCATATGTCCTAAAGTTAGCAATAAATAGTAAATATTAGTTTGTACATGAACATGTGCAATAGCTTCAATTTTATTTTCTCCTCTAAAGTGTGTAACATTTAAATAAAAACTAAATTTACTCTCTTCTTCATATGGACATTTAGAAATTGTTATTAGTTGTTTGATAAGACATTGCATCACTGGAAACAAATGGTTTGTGGTCTCTTAAGAATTCACAAATTGCATCTTTGTCTAAGTTAACATTATTGAAAAACAAATCAATAACTTGATGATTAACTATCTTCGGTTCTGTCATCAAATTAAAATAAACCATATTTGTTATGTTTTTGGGCTGGCCAATAAGTCCATTTGTTTTCTAAAAACAGTCTTGTCTATAACGGACTGATCATATCATCAGTATAGGATTTAGCTTTAATTTTTACTTAGAAATTTTATATCAAAGCTTTTAAACCTTTATGCTACTAACCCACGAATGTTACAATTCTAAATTGTATTTGAATAGCATTAATAGACATCGTTAAAAAGGGCTACCACACAGCATAGGCTTAGCTAAGTCTTGAAAAATCTATGTAAATTAAGAAATACTCAACTCAAATCCTGATTCTTAGCTATCTTATCTAACAACTTTGTTCTAATTTAAAAGAAAATATTATTTATTTTGTAGAATAATTAAGTAGAAATAGGGGGATAGGATTTAATATAACATTTAATGTGTGAAAGAATAATTAAGTAGGGATAGGAGGGATAGGATTTATTATAACATTTATTGTGTGAAAGGAAACGCATAATTACAAAAAAGGGCTCAAGGGCAAGAACTGCCTAGAAACTCACCTAGGGTCTACTTTGTAATTTGGCAAATGAGAAAAGACAGAAAAGGACAAAAAAGTTTAAATGGAATC
>AWUE01022524.1:0-136831 GCA_001974825.2 Corchorus olitorius | reverse complement strand
ATATACCAAAAGCATCTCCGATCAGCCGCTTACTGCCGTTTATCTTTCATACGATGAACTGACAAGTTTACAACCGCTTGATTTCCGACAGACTGATTGATCGTCCATGAACACGCTGAAGAGGATCATAGATTTTTTAAGTAACTGCGGCGCCTGCAACAAACGTAATGCAAGGCAAGGTAATTTTAAATTTTAAATTGTTGTTTTCAGTTTCATAATGACTGGAGATTTTTATTTATTTTGGGAAATTGTCCCTGAAAGGAAATGATAAGGATTTTATTAAAGCCGTCTTCAATGAAGGGAGTGGGCGAGTGGCAATAGTAATCCTTGACGTGGAAGTAGTAAAACCGAGTAGGATTGATCAAGATCCTACTTTTCTTCAGAATTTACATTTATTTTTAGACAATATCATATGCTTGCCTTAGGCATCTTATATAATATATCAGTATCCTAATTTAAAAGGGATTGCTTCGTCTCTAATTAAGCCTAAGCCTTATGTGTTTGTATCATTTTTAATTGGTTTCTCTACTCTGATAACTTTTTAAAACTTCCATAATAGTTTTTCCACTGTTCCTTGTTTATTTTCAGATATGAACATGAATCAGGATACAACTTGTGGTCCAATGCCGCCTCAAGGGGTCCGTTTGCATATTCAAGACCGTTATGTAAGTTCAGTGTTATTGGGTGATATCTTTAGATTCTAGGAATAGTAATTTGATACGGATAATCATATGATCTGAATAAAATCTTTTGAATATTAGCAGTTGGATGGGTTTCGGTTTATGAGTTAAACTTTCTGCAAATTCAATTTGTTTTGCAGGTGGTGATGGATAATGGCATAGCTCAAGTCACCTTGTCAAAGCCAGGGGGTATTGTTACTGGGATACGGTATAATGGTGTTGACAATTTGCTCGAAGTTCGAAACAAGGAAACTAATAGAGGGTATGTAGCATGACTAATACAGCTACTGCAATGTTATACATACAAATTGGTCCTGCTCTGTGATGGTTTAGGATCTGTAATATAGAACTAATTAAGTGAACAGCAATCAAAATGATTAATTAATAGGAATTACAGAACATGATTTTATAAAATTAAATCAAGATGGTAAGTAGACAGTAGATTAGTGGAAAGAACATTTCTAAGTGTATAGGAGAAGTTTTACATGCAAATTTGTTTCTTCTGGTCCTTGACAGAGTTTCTTACATACTTTCTGGGAAATATATATTATCTCTTCTTCTTTATGCAGCAAACAACAGCATTTCCCCTCACTCTAATGGAATTTTTCTGATTGTAGGTATTGGGATTTGATGTGGAATGAAATAGGAGGCAAGGGAATATTTGATGTGTACGGCCGCTGTCCTCCTCAGTCTTCTCTGCATATCTGACAAAAACGATAAAAATAATACTTCAACATTTCTTGTTTGGACAGTTATTAATTCAAGAAATCTTTTCTTATACCCTCTATTTGGGGTGCCCAAATAGGTTTTCTGAATTTGCCTTTTTAACACAAGATAGCTAGGAGCTTCATTGCAACAGCATTTAGATGTCTTTAACTGAGGAACTTTGGTTGATCTCTCATTTGTTGATCCAAGAATCTGTAAAATACATATAACCATAACTGTTTGTCCAGTTAAGCTAGTTTATGCTAGTGACATGGTCTGCAAACAAGATGTTCTTTCTATATATTGGTCTCAAGATATTCGTTATTATTATTGACCTATGGTTTTCTTTTGAACTACATCATTATCTTCTTTGCATATAAAGTTTACTGGAAATATTTTCTCAACTTAGATATTTTCACTGAGATAAGATACAAATGGTGTTTTGATTTTGATCATAGTTGATTTATTAACCCTAGAATATTATTATTGTGGTTATGCTAGAGTGTGAAGCAAGAGTTTTGTGCAGGATTCAAGGAACAAGTTTTCGAGTAGTAGTGGAAAATGAGGAACAAGTTGAGCTCTCGTTTACAAGAACTTGGGATCCCTCTCTTGAGGGCAAGTATATTCCCTTAAACATCGATAAAAGGTCCTTGCTTAATTTATGCATTGGCTTGTTACTGAGAAATTCAGCTACAGAACTATTAATCATGATTCATGGCTATCTTCCCTCAGGTTTATAATGCTTCGTGGTTCATCTGGCTTTTACTCTTATGCCATTTATGAGCATTTGAAGGAATGGCCTGGTTTTGAGCTTGGAGAAACCAGATTTACTTTCAAGCTCAGAAAAGACAAGTAAGAAATCCAAGCCTGCTCTTCCCTAACAAATAGGCTGATTATAGCTCAGTAATGGATTTCCTATAAGAAACCAAAAACTTCAACTAAAAATTTGAAAACTTTTTCTTTCCCTGGAAATGCAATTGTAAGCTCCTTTTATCCCTGTGAATCCAAGGTTATGTTCAATGATATACTACACTTAGTTTCTCTTAATATACTTTTGTCTCCATTGATTGGCTCAGCTGTAGTTATCCATTTTAAGATTATGTGTTCATAGCAAGCCACTACTAGATAGGTTGTGAAATGGATTGAACAGCAGTATAGGAGATAAAGTTAGTTTAAACATGATTAGAGTCTTTTAGCTAAGTATAGAATTGACTGATTGTATAGACTTTTGATTGTATCATAGGTTTCAATACATGGCCGTAGCAGATAACAGGCAAAGAAACATGCCCTTCCCTGATGACCGATGCACTGGAAGATGCCAACCTTTGGCTTATCCAGAAGCAGTCCTAATTGTAAATCCCATAGATCAGAGGCTAACAGGAGAGGTACTTTTTGCAGGCCTATCCTTTTCTTTGTGTGCTTTCTCTCGGGCCTTTTTTTTTATATTATGCAGATTCCAATCTTTGTTCATGCCAATGTGGCAGAGTTTTAAACTTAGCTCGGTTACATGTTTTAATGTGACTTCTTGATTGGCAGGTGGATGACAAGTATCAGTATTCATGTGAGAACAAAGATCTTCGAGTCCATGGTTGGATCTGTTTTGACCCACCTGTGGGTTTTTGGCAAATCACACCTAGTGATGAGTTCAGATCTGGTGGACCCCTTAAACAGAATCTATCATCACATGTTGGACCTACCACTCTGGCTGTAAGTGCCTCATCTTAAACAACAGTATCTAAGAAAAAAACTTTTGACCTGGTATCCACCTTTTTGTTAGTACAGTGATCTATATTAGTATATTTACTATGATCATGAACTTAAATTTAGTTAACTCTCAAGCAAATGGTGTCTACAGATGTTTCTTAGTGCACATTATGCTGGGAAATTCATGGTTCCACGATTTGAAGCTGGTGAACCGTGGAAGAAAGTTTTTGGTCCCGTGTTTATCTATCTTAATTCTGCACCTTATGGAAATGACGCACTCTGGCTGTGGGAGGATGCTAAAATCAAGGTTTGCTCTAGGGAACTTCGTCTACATATTTCTTCGAAAGAAACTGAAATTATTTGGAGAAGAATAATCGTATTATTGATCAGATGATGGTTGAAGTTCAAAGCTGGCCATACAATTTCCCTGCTTCAGAGGACTTTCCAAAGTCAGAACAACGGGGTAATGTTAATGGTAGACTATTAGTCGAAGACAGGTACGCATGCAAGATAAGTTAACATCTTTTACAACTTAGTAACTCCATGAGTGAGTGAGAGACATGATTTTCTAAGTACTATTAGGAAAATATATCAATACTTATAGCAGTCACTTATATGAAAAGAGAAGATAACTCATGGCAGTAATTGTAAAATAAAGTATAACTGCATTACTGTAAATATTTCCACGCAAGAACTGCAGAGATGAAATATAATACAAGAAAAACTGGTAAAACATTGTGTTTTCTTTCTATTACTGCATTTCACTTTTATTTTATCTACTCTTAATAACGCTTATGTAATGAAATTTTAGTTTCTGTTCTACTTTTATCTTTTATGTCTGTTTTAGTGAAATGCGTATCAAGTTTCTAGCTATTACTGGTAGGTATATCAGTGATGACTATATAATAGCAAGTGGGGCATATGTTGGCTTGGCTCCTCCAGGAAATGCAGGATCATGGCAAATGGAAAGCAAGGTAAGATTGCTTGAACTAATATGGTAATGCCAGGAAGCGTGCAACAGCATCCTGGCACCTTTCGTCCTTCTTTCCTTTTCTATTCACATTTAAGCTTTATAGTTTTTGCTATTAAGCTCTTCAAGAAAGTGATTTTGCTATTGTACTTCTGATTAGAACTACCAATTTTGGACCAAAGCAGATGAGAATGGCTTTTTCTCCATTAGAAATATACGCCCTGGTGATTATAATCTTTATGCATGGGTTCCTGGGTTCATAGGAGATTTCCGACATGAAGTTGTAATTACCATAAGCTCAGGTAATTGTTCTTCATGCTTTGATGTACTCATTAATTGATTAGCTTGATCACAATAATGATATGCTTTATGCAATGTACAGGTTGTAACATTGAAATAGGTGATATTATATTCAAACCTCCAAGAGATGGACCCACATTGTGGGAAATAGGCATCCCTGATCGCTCAGCTGCAGAATTCTATGTTCCGGATCCTGATCCGAAGCATGTAAATAGACTATTTATCAACCATCCTGACAGGTTAGCTGCCCTCTCTTGTAATTTATTAAACTTTGCTTGCTGATAAAATCCAGCTTCTAATTTGAGCAGGACTTATTCTTTTACTTCTTAATACTTGAAAAATTAGTTCCTTAAAATTTTTTCATATGATTTTGTGGCATGTTATGATCACACTATATTGGGAAAGAAATTCTCCTACATGGAGCCCTTGGTTATGGAGATCCTCTCTCCAGTTTACTTATTTGATGTGCATTATCCTTGAATTTCACAACTATATATGCAAATTCCTTCCACATATAAGTTCTTAGTTTTCGCATTCCTTGCAGGTTTAGGCAGTATGGGTTGTGGGATAGGTATACAGAATTATATCCTGATGGAGACTTGGTTTATACAATTGGTGTTAGTGACTACAGAAGAGATTGGTTCTTTGCACATGTTGTCAGGTAGAGTTTCCAACATTGGTTTTTGTTTGATGTTATCTGTAATTTCTCAATATAAGAGAATAATGATTGGAAATTCCAGGAAGGTAGGCGAGAATACATATCAAGGAACTACGTGGCAAATAAAGTTCAAACTCGATAACATGGATAAGAGTGGTACCTACAAATTGCGAATCGCACTTGCATCTGCTACTCTAGCTGAATTGCAGGTAAAGAGCTAACACTGCTGGTTGATGGATGAGGCAATTGAAAAGCACTTTTTAATTATTTTGAACTATATATATATGCTACTACCAAGCCTTTGTTTTTTGTAAAAATTTTCCTGCACTTTTAGGTTCGGGTCAACGATCCAAATACAAATCGTCCAATATTCACAACTGGACTGATAGGGAGGGACAATGCAATAGCAAGACATGGAAGTCATGGAATCTACATGTTGTACACTGTGAACATACCGGGTAATCGGCTTGTTCAAGGGGATAACACCATCTTCTTGAAACAACCAAGGTGCAATGGCCCTTTCCAAGGATTCATGTATGACTACATCCGTTTAGAAGGGCCCCCAACTTCAGGCTAACTGGAAAGAAGTTAACTAAAATCACTTCCATGTTACAGTTTCAGTTTATTTTCGCAGATCACACTGGATCAGTATTCAGTTATAGCAAACAATCATAGCCAGAAAATTTCTTGCATGCCACTGTTCATGCGTTCAATGTAAATATTATTTTCTTCAATAAGCAAGTAAACAGGTATTGATGTTTCTGGCAATATTAATTTCTATATGAGATGCATGTAGTTTAAAACGAATTGAAAGGGCCATTCGAAATTCAAATGCTATGCCCAAGGGTTCTTTCTTTTTCATTTTTCGGTCACTTGCTACTCTTATATGATGTTAGTGTTTGTATTTTTACCACCGAAGATGCAATACAAAGAATCGAATTATCACGTTTTTTTTTTTTGTCTTTTTTCTTTTATCGAATTGGGGAAATAAAATACTACTACTACAAGTGTTAGGCATCGGCATGTACCAATCCACTCGTCCTAACCTGAGATGGCAGCTAAGCCTGTTTGGTTGGCATCGGGCCTGTCATGCTAATTTAGTCTGCATGTTAGGAATTAGCATAGGCCTGCCATGGCCGTTAATTCCATTAAAAAAAAAACCCCACTAGATCAGCCCAAAAAAAAAAAACCCACTAGATCAGCCCATGACTCTTATCATCGGAATTTTTTTTTTTTGGATGCAAAAGATGCAGAAAGATGTCGGCTACATACTAAAAATTGGCAGGCCAGTCATATCCTGTAGAGGTAGAGTCACAAGTTCCCTAGGAGAGTCTTCAAATGTCCAAAGTCATTGATCAAAATCTTGGGCTAAATTAACAAATGCATCTCACATTTATTACCTTCTAGTGCAAAATGTGGCGAACTTCTTCAACCCATCATTTCTTGACAAGTGCTACCAAGGTAAAGTAAGGGTGACAACCCGGCACTCCTTGTGTGACAAAGTTGACAAAACACAGCAACTCAAGGTTCAATCGTTTAGCCAATAAGAATCCCTCCTGTATTTGCATAATAATTCTCCCATCAGACTGTCCGTGGAGCCACTGCCCTGTTTTGGATCATGTCGTGGCGGGCTATAACGTCTAGCCCGCATAATCTCCGTGGAGCCAATATTAAGCACAAATCCATGTATCCATTGTCCTGTTTCGGACCATGTCATGGCGGGCTAAAACGTCTAGCCCACATAATTCCCATGGAGTCAATATTAAGCACGAATCCATATGTATCCATTGCCCTGTTTTGGACCATGTCATGGCGGGCTAAAAGGTCTAGCCCACATAATTCAGTTTTGATTTCTAAGTGCGATGTTCCTGTCAGTCACGCAAAATTTATGTATTTTCTTTGGGTATAAATAAGATAATGATGATGATGAGCATTGCGCAATACACATCACAAATCCAAAAACAAAATTAATGAAATTGTGAGTGTTGTGGTTCGTGTTGAAATTGGCTGCTGCTGCTCCACATAGCGACTCTTGCACGCTTTTAACTAATGGGCACCAAACTGCGGTGGCGACCAAGTTAAGAGATTGTTGAAAGATTAAAACAATTCATAAATGAGAATGCTTTTTTTCCAGTTCAAGGAAACTAAGCCAATGCCATGAACATTCTTATCATAAACCTTTCCGTTACTTTTTAACTGCTCTACGTCTACATAAACCTGCCAAGGCTTCTCAATATTTTCATGTAACTCTGACACAATCTAGCCTGAAATTACATCAAAATCTTCCCTAAAAAAAAAAAAACATGTCGCCTATTGGGGTCCAACTCTATGTTCAAGATACTCATGTAATAATTCTTTCCTTTTCTGTTCTTACATGAAGGAGTTGAGCTTAGTAATGGATTTGGAGTTGGAATTTAATTGACTTCATTTTCATATGCAATATGTTATTTTTGCAGGTTATGATAGATAATGGCATACTCCAACTGACATTATCGAACCCGGATGGAATCGTGACTGGTGTTCGATATAATGGCATTGACAATTTGTTAGAAGTTCTAAATGAAGAATCTAATAGAGGGTATGGAATATATAGCTCCCATTTTTTCAGTTACTTGCTTTTTCTTCTTTTGGGGTATATGGATTCTTGCAGTGTTTTGAAAGCATTGTGCTTATAGCTTCAAACATTTAGGTATTGGGACCTTGTTTGGAGTTCACCAGGAGCTACTGGGACTGCTGGAACATTTGATGTGTAAGTTCATTTTACTTGCCTTTCAATCCAGTTTAGAACATTCTCTGCATTTAGTTTTGTTTTGTGGTTCACCCAAAGTTTTAATTCAAAAACATATATAGTAATGATGGTTTTATCTGTGCAGGATTAAGGGAACAAGTTTTCAGGTTATAGTGGAAAATGAGGATCAAGTTGAGGTTTCTTTCACAAGAACATATGATACATCCCAAGATGGCAAACTTGTGCCCTTAAATATAGATAAAAGGTTTTAATTACTCCAATCTTTACCTTTTAGCACTTTCTCATTAATATTAGTAGCATAAATTATGTTCATGCTTTTTCAGGTTCATTGTGCTCCGTGGTTGCTCTGGCTTCTACTCTTATGCCATTTATGAGCATCTGAGAGATGGGCCTGGTTTTAACCTGGCTGAAACTAGAATTGCATTCAAGCTCAGAAAAGACAAGTACAAAAACACTATAAATATTGCTTTTTCTTTCTTCAATATGTAACTTCCTTGGTCATCAGACAAGAAGTTTTTCACTTCAGACATCTAACTACAGAGTTTTTGGAGACAGGTTTCACTACATGGCAATGGCAGACAGTAGGCAGAGATATATGCCTCTGCCTGATGACCGGTTGCCCGGAAGAGGTCAAGCCCTGGCTTATCCAGAAGCTGTCCTTTTGGATAACCCTGTGGAGCCAGAGATGAAAGGAGAGGTTTGACCATTTCAGTGCATATGAAAATTTAAACATGTGTTTTTCTCTCTTTAATCTGTTAAAACAAAGCAATCATGTATAGGAAAGAATGATATAACTTGGCTAAAAAGAAATCCTTCCAAATGTGGGCTTATTAGGTGGATGACAAGTACCAATATTCATGTGATAACAAAGACAGTCAAGTCCATGGCTGGATATGCAGTGAGCAACCAGCAGTAGGATTCTGGATGATCACACCCAGCAATGAGTTCCGTTCCGGTGGACCTGTTAAACAGAACTTAACCTCTCATGTTGGCCCTACAACTCTTGCTGTAAGAGACCCTATCCCCTTCTAATACATCCGAAATTTTCTTTTAATCTATTTAATCATTGTTAAAATGGAATGATCAGGTGTTTCTGAGTGCACATTATTCTGGAGAAGACCTGGTGCCAAAGTTCAGTGCTGGTGAGGCCTGGAAGAAAGTCTTTGGCCCTGTTTTTATCTATCTCAACTGTACAATGGATGGAGAAGATGACCCACTTTCACTTTGGGTGGATGCCAAAGAACAGGTTAAGTTTAAGGGTTTGAAGGAAGAACAGCTGCAATTGTTTGGACAATAAACTATATAATTGGAATGTCTGAATCTGATGATCGATAATAACTTAATTGGTTTCAGATGATTGCTGAAGTCCAGAGCTGGCCTTATACTTTCCCAGCTTCAGATGATTTCCCCAAGTCAGACCAACGGGGAAGTGTCAGCGGCAGGCTTCTTGTGAGTGACAGGTAGTAATGCAGACTTTGTTGGTGCAGTCTCTTCATATTAGGTGACAGGAAATTGATTAAATAATGTTCTCAGTTTTTGGAATTATGTTTCTCCAGGTATGTTAGTGATGACAATATTCCAGCCAGTGAGGCTTACATAGGAGTAGCTCCACCAGGAAATGCAGGGTCATGGCAAAGAGAGTGCAAGGTAACTTTTTCATTAGAAAATCATCAGCTTTTAGTATGTAGGATATGAAGGAAATACAACTTTTTCCCAAAACTAATGGTGGGAATGGGATTTTAGACATGTAAAGTTAGTTTCAAGCAAAAACTCACATGTAAGCCTGCTATTTTCCTATTAGGACTACCAATTTTGGACCAAGACAGATGTAAATGGCTACTTTTTGATCAATGACATACGAGCTGGTGATTATAACCTTTATGCATGGGTTCCTGGTTTCATTGGAGATTACAGATATGATGCTGCCATTACTATAACTCCAGGTACTATATATATACTCCTCAAATTTTGCAAATTGTTCAAGTGCAATCAATGTTTTGTAGGTTTTATGAACGTTTTAGTGTCAATTCAATTTAATATAGGTAGCTATATTGAGGTTGGTGATCTGATTTACGAACCTCCAAGAAATGGACCAACATTGTGGGAAATAGGGATCCCTGACCGCTCTGCTGCAGAATTTTATGTCCCGGATCCTAATCCTAAGTACATCAACAAACTTTATGTCAACCACCCTGATAGGTTGGTCTTCATTTTATCTGCTATAAATGTTGGTTTATCTTCTGTCTAATTTCTAATGATGGTTGTTTTCTCAATTTTGCTTTAAAAACATTGTTGCAGCTTAATGTTAAAGGAACCTCTGAACTTTTTAAAAGCTTTCCCATATTGGGGAAGGTTAACATAATTCAACATAACTTTGAACAGATAACCATTCTGCTAGCAGGTTTAGACAGTATGGACTATGGGATCGATACGCAGAACTGTACCCTGATGGAGATCTGGTCTACACTGTTGGCAGTAGTGACTATAGAAAAGACTGGTTCTTTGCTCAACTAAATAGGTAGATTATTTCTTTCAATATCATTGCATCATCTTCATTTCGAAACATCCGGTTATTATTTTGATCACTGCCTTTCCAAATATGGTTTTTTCATGCATGAGCTCTATTCTTCTGTTAGGTGTCAACTTTCATAGAATGAGCTAACAAAATTTCTCATGCACTGCAGGAAAACTGATAATAACAAATACCAAGGAACCACATGGCAAATTAAGTTTAAACTTGACAGTGTGGATCAGACTAATTCCTATAAATTAAGAGTGGCAATTGCATCTGCAACTTTATCTGAATTGCAGGTATATATAGCTCCATTATGTCAAAAGTTGAACTTGAGACCAGATAGGCAGATACCATGCAAAGAGTCAAACTTTAACTAATCAAATGAATTGCTTGATCTGCAGGTTCGAGTCAATGATCAAAAGGGAAACCCTTTGTTCTCGAGTGGACTATTTGGAAGGGACAACTCAATTGCAAGACATGGAATTCATGGACTCTACTGGCTCTACAATGTAGATATACCTGGAAAACTGCTTGTTCAAGGTGATAATACTATCTTTCTGACACAACCGCGAAGCAGCGGTCCATTTCAAGGGATTATGTATGATTACATACGATTAGAAGGCCCTCCATCTTCAAGTTCCAAAAAGATATGCTGAGTGCCTTGTCATAGGAGATGGAATTGGATCATAATCTTTGAATGTTTGTTATTTATCTTTAATCAATGTTATATTAAAGCATTATATATAAATTTTTGGTAAATGCTTTTGGAGTGGTAGCAGCATACATTTTATTTTATGCTTTTATATCTATAGAATTCAATTCATGCTTCAACCTTGTATTATGAATCCTGCATCAAAATTTCTTAAAATAAATCCCCTGCCAAAAAGGCTTATCCACTGCAGCAGGGCAACCTGCCCAAGAACTCAATTCTCCATTAATTTTTTTTCTTATGTTCATATTATTGATTTGTAACTGATTCAGATGCCTCTATTCAAATTCATTAACTTCTAATTGAAGCCATATTGACCGGTTGAAATTTCAAGTAGCTTCTCTGCTAGGTCTTTGTAACAGTCTGTTAATAGTTAATGAAGGTCATAAAAGGAAAGTTCTCTCTGTTTTTCAGTTAAATCTATAGAAATCATAATTTATCATCCTAGAAAAAAGAATCTCAGTATCAACCCCAAAAAGAAAAAGAAAAGGGATTTCTTAAGTTACAAGAGAAACAGATACAAGAAAAGGGTTTAATATTCTTAATTGATTCAGAAACCTCTATTCAATTCCAATAGCTTCTAATTAAAGCCATATAAACCGGTTAAATTTTCAAGTAGCTTCTTTGCTAGTTCTTAGTAACAGTCTGTTAATTATTAATGAATAAAAGAATTTTTTGCTTTTCACTTAAATCTTAAAGAATTTATAACTTTAGTAACAAAAATAAAAGCAAACCTTAAGTCACAAGATAAACAGATACTGAACTACAAAAAAGGTTTTTATTCTTACAGGTCAAGGTACTAGAAATGGATAATCATCAAAATACTGAAATGAAAACAGAGAAAAGGCAAAGAATGTTAATGAAATTTACTTTCCTTTATTCACAAAGCCACATAAAGTTGGACTGTTGAAGACAGGCAGAGAATTTCGGTATTTCCTTGTCCAAATCTAGCAGATCAGCTTGTCAATTTATCACTTTAAAAAATGGTTAAAAGTTTATAAAACTTAAAACAATAAAACCCAAGTCTTTATTATTTCAACTCCACATGCAAAAAGGCTTGAACCCATGACTCTGCTTACATGTGATTCTGTTTCCGAGTTTCTTTCATATTGAAGGGTCCATGGAAAGCTTGTGAGAAAATTTAGAAGACAAAGATTTAGGTGGAAATCACCAACTTTTTCTCAATGAGATTGATATTTATACACAATTACACTAAACTTAGTATATTTATACACAATTAGTACAAATAATGGAAATGGAAACTATAAAATTACGGCATAAATCAAGAGATTATGTCAAGGAGAAATTAACGCTGTACTAATTGATTTGTGCATTAATTCCTTGATTATTTCCTTGTTTGTGAGAATGTACCTAAGTCTCTCTTTAGCTTGCTCCTATAAAAGAAGAAAAATTGAACTTTCAAAATTTTAACATACAATTGGCTCAAAGATTGTGGGTCTCCTTGAAAAATTAGCTTTGAGCCTTTGACATTGTATCAGAATTCAGAAATCAACAGCTCAACACCAACCCTTGAAGCCATTGGTTTCCTTTTACCTTTAGCACAACTTTTGATGACCAAACCAACAGTGACGACAAAGTAAAGAGACAAAAAACAGATAAGGTCAAGGAAATTTATGGTTTCAGCTCCTATAATAGTTGATGGAAGCCATGCCCATTGTCATTTACAATATAAATATCTCTTTTCACATGTCTAAATTCTCCTTCATTTACCCCAACGACCTCCCTAATCATATAACAGTCACGGGCTTGACAGAGACAAACTTTTTGTTTGTCTTGCCATAATTTACTTTTGCACCAGAAAAAACCAGATTTTTGACATATCTCCACTCAGCAAACCTGTTTCTGGCCATTTCTTTGGTCGGTAATTTACCATTAGCAAGGCAACTGGGGCTTGAACATGGCATTGCAGGGAGTGAAGTTAGATGTCCAAGACAATTATGTAAAAACTCTTGCTTATTACCATATTAATGTTTTGCAGTTTCATTTTTAGACCAAAGTTCTTGTTTCATCCTACTTTTTTTTTTTAAATGTTTTTAGTATGTCATGTCTGCAGGTGGTTATGGATAATGGTATACTGCAGGTGACAATATCAAATCCGGATGGGATTGTCACTGGGATACGATACAATGGCATTGACAATTTGTTAGCTGTTGAAAACCATGAAAATGATAGAGGGTAATAATACAATTTCCTCTGCCCTGTCTTTTCAAATTTCTTCTTATGTTTTTGGTGCAGGGGAGAAAATGGGGTTGCAAAATCATGTTTTAGTCTGGGATCAATATAGAAGGAGATTAAACAGGACAAAATCAACAATCGGGTTTATGAAGTTTCATTTCTTAGTTTTTGTGATTGAGAAACTAGAGATTGATTCCATTTTCCTATGGAATCTATAGGTTCTGGGACCTTGTCTGGAATCGAGCAGGAAGTAAAGGAACAAAGGGTAAATTAGACAGGTATGGTTCCTAGTTGTTTTCATGTTGTCTTCCAGTTTCCAGATTTCCCTTTCTTGTTTGGTTGAGGCAGGAAATGATTGCTATGCAGGATTGAAGCAACAAGTTTCAATGTAATATTGGAAACTGAGGAACAAGTTGAGCTCTCATTTACTAGAATGTGGGATTCCTCCCTGGAAGACAAAGTCGTTCCCTTGAACATTGACAAGAGGTACTCAACAATCAGATCAGAATACTATTTCTAATGTGATTTTAGTTACATAATAATGAAAGTGGCAGATTATAACCAAAAGAAACAACTTTTTCCAGGTTTGTAATGCTTCGTAATTCTTCAGGATTCTACACATATGCCATTTACGAGCACTTGAAGGAATGGCCTGCTTTCATTCTTGACAGATTCAGGGTCGCATTCAAGCTCAGGAAAGACAAGTAGGCACTATTTCTCCATCTTATTTTAATTCCCAGAATTCTTTTTACGGAGTAAATAGTAATACTAAAATAGCAAAAAATGCGGGTTTAGTTAGCCTCCAACTACTTTTACCTGAAAGCACTTCTTTTTCCACTTACAAATCATTTAGACCAAAATAGTCAATCACATGTTAACAGGAACAAGAAGAAAAGGTAAAAATGAACTCACGGGCATTGATTGGGTATTAATTTGGAAGAACAGGTTTCATTACATGGCTATGGCAGACAACAGACAAAGATTCATGCCTCTGCCTGATGACCGGTTACCTTATAGAAGCCAAAAACTGGACTATCCCGAAGCAGTCCTTCTAGTTGATCCCCTGGAACCAGAGTTCAGAGGAGAGGTTAATTCTAAATTTCTAAACAATCTATTTCTTTCTTTTGTTTGGTTTGGGGTTGATTTTGGACAAATCCGAATTTGTCTTTTGTCTAGTAATGTGTTTTGTCCGTTGTGAAGGTGGACGACAAGTACCAATATTCATGTGAGAACAAGGACAACAGGGTCCATGGTTGGATTTGCAGTGACCCACCCGTGGGCTTCTGGCAAATCACTCCCAGTGATGAGTTTCGATCCGCTGGGCCCCTCAAACAAAATCTCACCTCTCATGTCGGCCCCACCACCCTTGCTGTAAGGCTCTTTTTTTTTTTTTCTTCTTCTCTTTTGTTTTTTTAGCAAACATACACTAGGAACAAATATTAACTTTGTTTAGCACAATTCTACGACCGATTTGATCAGGTTATGCACAGTGTTCATTATTCAGGGGAGGATTTGTTATTGAAATTTGGAGCCAATGAGCCCTGGAAGAAAGTTTTTGGCCCCATTTTTGTTTACCTTAATTCTTTGTTCGATGAAAGTGATCCACTTTCACTTTGGGAAGATGCTAAACAACAGGTTCGACATACATTTTACAACACTCTAATTTCATCTCCCAAGATTTTTTTTTTTTTTGGCCAATCGTCTCCCAAGTTTAAAACCTGTTTATTTACTACTGCAACTTGCTAAAACAAAAGTGATCTGTTTCTAGATGACAATAGAAGTACAATGCTGGCCTTACAGTTTCCCTGTTTCTGAAGACTTTCCAAAGTCTGATCAAAGGGGCACTGTCAGTGGTAGATTACTAGTCAAAGACAGGTAATTCACTTGATTAACTTGATTAGATTTTGGCCATTTTTCTTGTTAACTCCCCAAATAATTTGGTCAGAAACTAAAGGCAATCTGTTTGTGTTCTGTTTTATTGATCTAGATATGTTAGTGATGAGACCATACCTGCCAATGGTGCTTATGTAGGCTTAGCACCCCCGGGAGATGTCGGCTCTTGGCAAAGAGAAGTCAAGGTAATTTTTATTTTAAACGTTCATATATCATAATATCAACCATGACTCCATGAGTGCATTTCTGCATGACTTGAAATGTGGGAATTTAATGAAATTCTGTTGATTACCTATTGTTACATTGCAGGGTTATCAATTCTGGACCACAACTGATCAAGATGGCTATTTCAGCATTAATAATATTCGGACCGGTGACTATAATCTGTACGCATGGGTCCCTGGTTTCATTGGTGATTATCGATGCGATGTTATTATTACTCCAAATGCAGGTCTTTCTACTTATATTCGTTGTATATATATATATTTCCTCTTAAGGTCTTGTTATAAAGTTTATTTCTAATGTAATGCAGGCTATGAAATATACATGGGTGATCTTGTATATGAGCCTCCAAGAGATGGACCGACATTATGGGAAATAGGAATCCCAGATCGCTCTGCTGCAGAATTCTATGTTCCTGATCCTAATCCTTTGTTTATCAACAGATTATATGTTGATCATCCAGACAAGTCAGCTCCCTTTCTTTTGATTTTTATGGATTCTGTAGAATACTTGGCATCAAAGCAACATAACATTCAAGCTTATTGATTTTACAAAAACTTGTCCAACAACATTCATATTGAAATCAGACAATTTCAACAGTTGAATAGAGACTAATTTTTGCACCCATTATTTGCAGATTTAGGCAGTATGGACTATGGGAAAGATATGCAGAGTTATATCCTCATGGAGATTTAGTCTACACGGTTGGCGTTAGTGACTATAGAAAAGACTGGTTTTTTGCACAGGTCGTCAGGTATGTTCTTATTGGCAGTATACTTCTTTTATTCTAGATCACTGGTTTGCAATTGAAAAATCCTGGAAAATCAGCAATCTTTGTTTAAAATTGCAGAAAGAAGGATGATTATACATATGAAGGAAATACATGGCAAATTAAGTTCAAACTAGACTGTGCAGATGAGAGTGGAACATACAGATTGCGATTGTCACTGGCCACTGCACATAGTTCTGAACTTCAGGCATAGAATTTCTTCATAGTTCATCAAAACATTAAACTTCATGATTCCTAGAGATTGTAGTTCATGCAGCTTTTTACACAATTTTTTTTTTTTTTGGGTCTTTGAAGGTTCGGGTCAATGATCCTGCTGCAGTTTCTCCTCTGTTTACAACTGGAAAAATTGGCAAGGACAACACTATTGCAAGACATGGAATTCATGGGCTCCACTGGCTTTACAGTGTGAATATACCGGGAAATCTGCTCCTTGAAGGAGAAAACACCATTTTTTTAACACAAACTATAGCCACTAGCCCTTTCCAAGGAATCATGTATGACTATATTCGTTTAGAAGGCCCTGCATCATCTGATGGAAATAAGAAACCTTAATTTTCCTTCCATTGAACATTAACATGGATTTTATCACTTCCTTCAGAATTCCAGGAATTCAATTCTAGAATACAGCCTTGAATCTCTTGTAGATGATTCTTTCCCTACAAATAAACAAGTTTTTTTTCTTGCCCTACTAAATCAAGCTCGGTTCATTAATCTGTTTAATTGAGTGCTTGTTCATCTTTGATACAGGGCTTATTGTAGCTTTAGTACCTTTTCTGTATAACAGCACAAGTTCATCTCTCAATTTTACAATTAAATCTTTTCTAGTGAAGATCTTTGAAATAATTAGTATGTTTTCATGTCCTCTTCACTAATCAAATTCCTCAAGCTGCCTAAAATATTGACTGTTTAAGATAAACCCAATTCTACTTTAGCTTGACTTATTAGACAAGTTGAAATTTTCATTCTGGTAGGAGCCAATTGATTAGCTCATGTTAAATATGAAGGAAGCAAGACATCCTTATCTTTGTTTGTTCATAAAGCAAATCCCACAGTTTAAAAAGTATATGCTTCATGAATGTCCAATTCTATAAAATCAAAGTAGATCATGAAATAAAATGGAAAAAAAAATATGAAAATATGCTTTCACTAGTTAAAAGAAAGTGAGTGAAAACGATTCCTTTCAGCCAACTACGTATTTAGAAAGCCTTCTCATTCGAAACCTCAGAAAAATTCTCTTTTATTGTTGTAGTAAAAGAGTTGATGGGATTGCGGCTGATTGCATTGTAATAAAAATGTTTTCTTTTTTTTCAACTTGTTTTGCAAGCTCAGCGACCGAAAGGAGAAGGCCATTTGACTCAGGTAGACAGGCAAAGCCAGAGAGCTGATCTTCAAGTTTTCCTCTAGATTTTGAAATGTCTTCAAAGCAAGAAATATTTTTCATGGTGCAATCTGTGCCTGTAGATTTCCCCATGATGTTGACTGCAGCTAGCACTATGCTTGTGGCGGCTCTTGCAAGGCTTTCTCTTGTGAACAAAAGGCGGTTAGCGACTGAGTAAAGTATTCTCAAACAAGAAAGTAAAAGATAATTGCTTGCCCTCAAATTCAAGTAAAGCAAACCCAACATCAATTCTTATAAGCCATGCATGAAGTTTGAGGAGGAAACAAGAAGATTTTCACTATATATTAACCCAATCTAGGCAATTAGTTTTGCATCAAATTGGTTCCGAAGTATTTGGAGGGTCTAACATACACCATGGCGAGTCAAGGTGTTCAGTTGCATATTCAAGATGATCATGTAAATGAAATTTCTTCCCTTTGATAATGACTACAATTTCCTTTGATAACGTGAATAACAAGTAATTCACCCAATAGGGTTCCTGTTTGATTGATGTATCAGTTTAACTTTCATGTCATGCACAGGTAGTTATGGATAATGGTATACTCCAAGTTACAATATCAAAACCAGGGGGAATTGTCACCGGAGTAAGCTATCAAGGCATTGATAATTTGCTCGAAATTCATAATGAAGAATCTAATAGAGGGTAAATGTCATTGCAGTAATATATATCCACTATCTCGGAAATATATGTCTCCATTTTCATTTTTTTTCATCTCTTTAAATCTCATGCATTTTTGTGTTTTCCAATTGGAATCTATATATATGTGCAGGTACTGGGACCTTGTTTGGAGTGAAGAAGGATCATCTGGAACAACAGGAACCTCTTATGTGTATGAAAAATAAAAATGCCTGCCTTTTCCCTTTATTCTTAACATAGATTACTAGAAAAGCAATGTTTAATCTGAGAAAAGACACAAATTGATATATTGCAGAATCAAAGGAGCAAAATTCAACGTGATAGTAGAAAATGAGGAACAAGTGGAAATCTCATTCATAAGAGAATGGAATTCTTCTTTGGAGGGCAAGCACGTTCCCTTAAATATAGACAAGAGGTTTGGAAATTGTACACATATATATGTGCAGGCCAGCGACTCTATGTTCAGCACATTTTAATTAGCTCAATCTATTAAGTATTAACTTTAATTGCGGCGACGATGATTTTGACCAGGTTCATAATGCTTCGAGGATCCTCGGGCTTTTACTCCTATGCCATCTATGAGCGCTTGAAAGATTGGCCTGGTTTCAACCTTCCAGAAACCAGGATAGTATTCAAGCTTAGAAAAGACAAGTAAACAAAATTTCTCTGTTTCTAAAGCTAAATAAGATTGATTTTCCTTGTTCTTGAGACGTACTCTTAACTTTAGAGACATTTCTGTCTGATTTGTTCATATATCCTGTCACTTCACAGGTTTCGCTACATGGCAGTGGCAGATAACAGGCAAAGGCACATGCCCTTACCAGAGGACAGGTTGCCAAGAAGAAGCAGGGAGCTTATTGTCCCTGAAGCTGTCCTACTTGTTCATCCTGTCGAGCCAGAGTTCAAAGGAGAGGTATAACTTTTTTGTCCTCTTCCCTCTATGCTTCATGTTTGTTTCATGAACAAACAAGGTTTTGAAAGTCCTGTTCAACTTATGATATTATAGTTGAAAATTGAAACTGCTAAAATCTTTGGAGTTTCTTCTGTCTAGGTGGATGACAAATATCAGTACTCGTGCGAGAACAAGGATCTTTACGTCCATGGGTGGATATGCTCCAATCCATCGGTAGGGTGGTGGCAAATCACACCAAGCAATGAGTTCCGATCTGGTGGACTAATGAAACAAAACCTTACTTCTCACGTTGGTCCTACAAATTTAGCTGTAAGTATAATTCAAGTCTTCAAGACAAAAGGAAACTAGTTTACATTACAATTAACCAATCAACAGTCAATTTCAGATTGTTCCCATCAATTAGAAGTAATCTATATGGGCTTTATAGTTCTAGTTATGTTGACTCTGACCAAAACTTCCACATTTAGATGTTTCTTAGTGCTCATTACGTGGGAGAGGAAATGGTGCTCAAGTTTAAACGCGGAGAGCCATGGAAGAAAGTCTTTGGCCCCGTTTTTATTTATCTCAATACTTTGATTGATAACAACGATCCACTTTCGCTATGGGAAGATGCTAAGCAACAGGTTAGCTAGAGAAACACTACATGCCCTGCATTTTTCTTCACATACTTTACTGCATAATAAAAGGACAACAACTAATTAAAGTAATGGAAATCGGATTTCAGATGTTGTCCGAAGTCCAGAGTTGGCCATATACCTTCCCAGCTTCAGAGGATTTTCCTAAGTCCGACCAGCGAGGTTGTGTTAGCGGTAGATTACAAATCAGTGACAGGTTGTCTCTCGTGATTTTGGCCTACCCTGCATGCTTTGCTAACATTTTGTAATTGTTCCCCTTTCTTTCATTGATTGAATTCTTAGCAATTTGCATAAACAAACCTGTTTAGGTATGTCAGTGATGACTATATAACAGCAAATGGTGCTTATGTTGGATTAGCACCACCTGGAGATGTTGGCTCATGGCAAACAGAAAGCAAGGTGAATAATATCAGATTTTTAACATAACTTTTGTTCCCTGCATTCCTTGTTCTCCCTGGCTACTATACGAATCAAATATATACTTAAAACTTCAAATTTCATGTATCTCAGGGTTATCAATTCTGGACCAAAACAGATGCAGATGGCTATTTCTTGATCAGTGATGTGAGAGCTGGTGATTATAATATTTATGCTTGGGTCCCAGGTTTCATAGGGGATTACAAAAATAATGACATTGTTACCATAACTCCAGGTATTAAATTCGTTTATATTTCTTCTTCTTTGTTCTTCTAGTATCAAAGTTTCCCGACACAATTGAGAAACAAAATAATTTGATTCCAATAAAACATGTAAAAAAACAGGTTGTGATATAGACATGGGCAACCTTGTCTTTGAACCCCCAAGAGATGGGCCAACGCTGTGGGAAATTGGCATCCCTGATAGAAGTGCTGCAGAATTCTATATTCCAGATCCTGATCCTAAGTATATCAACAAACTATATGTGAGCCATCCAGACAGGTCAATTTCTCTGCCGCAAATTTAATCAATGAAACTGAAATTTCATAACATCAACATGAAGAAACTAAGAAGATCCTAATGCAAAATCTTGATCATTTTCCTTTACATCAGGTTTAGGCAATACGGGTTGTGGGAAAGATACACAGATTTATACCCCGATGGTGATCTAGTTTACACCGTTGGAGTTAGTGACTACAAAACTGATTGGTTCTTTGCTCAAGTTACCAGGTTTTCTCCTACTTATAATTCTCCACTTCTCTTCCTATCTTCTTTGTTATAATTTATGTTAAAGAAGAAACCATTTTTTCTGGCATTTCAGGAAGAAGGACGATGATAAGTATGAAGGAACCACATGGCAAATCAAGTTCAACCTTGACAATGCAAATCCGACTGGAACCTATAAACTTAGAATAGCACTAGCAACTGCATATGTTGCAGAATTACAAGTCAGGGTCAATAATCAAAATACAAATCCTGCACTGTTTACCACTGGATTAATTGGGCACGACAACACTATCACAAGGCATGGAATTCATGGGTTATACCGTCTCTATAGCATAGATGTTAAAGGTGCTCTGCTTATGGAAGGAGAAAACACCATTTTCTTGACACAACCAAAGTCTAGCAGTGCTGTACAGGGGCTCATGTATGATTATATTCGTTTAGAGGCCCCTCCCCCTAATAATTCCACCAAAAATATTTGAACCCTTTTCTAGTATGGAAATAAAATATCTGATATACTACTTTGCAATATGCATTCAATATATCAAGCTGAAAAGCTGTATGCAAATATATTGAGAACTAAATCCTTTCAATTATTGATGCCAAAAAAAAAATCCTGTCATTTATTATAAACCCAATAATAATACTTTAGCTTGACTATTTAGACAACCAAAGTGGAAAATTTTCATGTCGAGCCAATTGATTGGCTCATGTTAAATATGAAGGAAGCAAGGCATCCCCATCTTTATTTGTGCATAAAGCAAATCACACTGAAAAACTATGCTTCATGAATGTCTAATTCAATAAATACAAGGTATATCATGAAATAAATTTATATTATTACGTTCACCTGTAAAATTTTTGAATCGCCCATTATACCCTTATTTTTCGAATATATTTCTTAAATACCATTACTTAAACTATTATAGTTTTATTCTACTAAAAAATATATTTTTATTTAATGAAATCTAAAATCTTTATAATTACTTTATTTTTATCATTTTACTATTTTTCATTAAAAACTTGGATATATTAAAAACCTTTAATATACAATTTTATTCAACTAAAAACTCTATTTGCATTTAACTAAATTAAATATTTTTATAATTATTTTATTTTTACCATTTTATTTTTACTATTTCAATTTAAAAGGTTATTGTGATTAACCTGTTTCTATTTGATAGTTTTCTATTTGATAGTTAATGTATTATGATTATAATTTATTATTTTATTTGACTTATAATTAATTTCAATTATTGCTAGATAAAGTATGTTATATTTTACTTTGTTAATATTTTTATTTCTGTGGAATAATTTCTTTTGTTCCTTTGATAGTAAAACCCTATGTATATGCAGATGGGAGGTCAGGTTGAATTTTGGTTCGATCAGTTTCGGGTTAAGGAAATTTCGGGTCATATGGGTCCGGTTAATTTTCAGTTTCAGATTGGGTTAGGTTTGGATCGCTCAAATGTCGATCAATTCTAGTTCGAGGCTTTTTCGATGTCAGGTCATATGATTTGGATAATTTAAGGTTTGAGCTTCAGATTTTCGGGTTCGGCTCTTTCCAGATTCAGATCATTTAAATATCATTAATTCCATTTTGAGCTAATCTCTTAGGTTTGATCGGGCTCAGGTAATTTTGGGTTCGGGTCGTTTCAGGTTCGGACGATTGAAGATTCGGGTCATTTCGGTTTAGGATTGGGCAGATATTTTTCTCAAATAAGGTTGGATCAAGTTTGGTTTCAGGCGGTCAGGTCGAGTACTCGCTCTCAGGTCAAATTTTGCCAGCTCTAATAATAGGATTCTTTATGACAAAATTAGTAGTATATTTAAGATCTTAATTTTCATTTAATTTAAATATATTGGGTCACGTGCAACGCACGTGAAGGTGATGACTAGTATGGAAAAGAATGCTTTCGCTAGTTTAAAAAAGTGAGTGAAAAGCACCCGAGTTGTTAGCTTAACTGGTAGGTGCATCGTGTCTGGACCCGTGAGGTCCTGGGTTCAAGTCTCACGGGATGTGAGTTTAGTTTGTAATTTGTTTATTTGTGTATTTGGTAGGTAGATGGTTTATTTATAGTAGTTTCTTAGTTTGAGTTGATTTCTCATTTAGATGTTTGGTCATATAGAGATTTAATTTATTCTGAAAAGGATTCCTTTCAGCCAACTAGGTATATTGAGAGAAGCTTCTCATTGGGTTTAGGGTTGACATGTTTGGGAATAATTTTTAATATTAAATACAAAATTAATTAAAGAAGGACCTCTAATTATATCATAATTTACAATTTTCGTTAAATTGTAAAAGCACTTGGAAAGTCTAGATGAGTGGTCAAGATTAAATCTCAAATTTCCTAAAGTCAATTGGATTTTGACCATCCTATGCTGAATTGTTAGTAAAAGGACTTAATAACTTAATTCTAAAAGCCCAAAATAATTATCATTATGAGTATTTCTGGAGGAAATAAATAAATGTGGTGCCAAGCATATTGGTGCCACGCCATCTAAAGGTGGTGATGGTAAGATGGTGCCGCCATTCCCTATGAAATTGGTGCTGTTCAATCACCGGTTTAAGTTTTAAAGGATTTTTTTAATCTAGGATCTCAAATTAGGGTGTCGAAATTGAATATGAAGATGGAAGATTGAAGGTTGCGTCATGTTCCCTTGGTGATTACTTGATGATCATCTTCAATTTGACAAGATTTTGGTGTGTTTTGGTCTAGAAACCAACTTTTAATCAGTTTTTAATTAAGGACAAAACACCAGATTAAGATGATTTGAGCATGGGAATGGTTCCATGAAGGTGACTGCATGCTTATGAGCATTATATAAGAATTCATGGAAAATTTGGTGATCATCGTGCTTGCCTCAAACTTTTCCCCGGTTTTCAATTGAGGATAGAATGCACTTCCGAAATGATTTAGACATCACAATTTCACCATATGAGTGGCGACATGTTCCATATCAACAATGATGGCTATATGAGTAAGTCGGGCCTGCACTTTTCATAACTTTTTCTCAGTTTTCAAATAAGGATATATGGTTGTTTCCGCCCCGGTTTAAGTCATTTCCTTAGTCGATTTTGGGTAGCACCGAAACATGAGCTTAGTGACATGGAGTTAAGCCTATTTCGTCGTTCAAATAAGAAAGTTCATGTTTTCAAGCATTTTGAAGCAAATCTGTCACCAGTTTTGTCACCTTTACCACCTCCGAAGTAACCCGAGCCGCACCTAGCGCACAGGCTATGGGAATTTCGAAATTAATGTGATTTGATGAAAATATTCATATTTCCATGATATGTGGCGTTTTGAAGCTCCTCGACAACTTCCTGGAAGTTTCCTTGAAGAATAAGAATCAACACCGGAACGAAATCTGAAAGATTTGGTGACAGATTACATTGCTTTGGGTTGAATTTTCAAGCCCATTTTGTTGCCTGTATAATGAGGACGCCCTTGCCCTACCTGAAGACACATCAACACACAACTTCTCTGGAAAAACCCTGCACAAAGCAAAACTCAAGCTTCGTGCTTTTGCTCTGCAATTTTCTCTCAAACCCTGTGTTTTCTTCTTATTTTTCTTGACAAGTTCTTGAATTGTTCATCTTTGTCTTTAACTTTAATCTTGTCTCCTTACTTCTTTTCAATTGTGATGCGTTTCAGTTGTTTCAATCAAATAACAATCAGTTGTTATTTCTTTTTTTGTTTATTGAAAAACCTTTAATCACCTTTATTTGTAAGAAATCTGATTGATGATTTAAACTCTTTTGTCATGACTTTAATTTAGTTCTTGTAATTACATCGTCTAATCTTTATTTTATCTCAATCAAATCAATTTATTGTTTTTGCAAATCTTTATCAATTTCTGCAATTGACTGGCACGCCCCGCACCATATTCATCGCGAAAGTCTCAAGAGATCACATCGTCTGATCTTTATTTTATCTCAATCAAATCAATTTATTGTTTTTGCAAATCTTTGTCAATTTCTGCATACTGACTGACATGCCCCGCATCATATTCATCGTGAAAGTCTCAAGAGATTTTTTACGCAACAGGCTCAACACCTAACCCAACTGTGGAGTATAAATTTTAGTGATGTATTGTATAATCATCCAATAAATAAATAAATAAACCATTTATCTTTTTTCCCTACTCAATGAACCATGTTAATTTCTCCCACTTTGTTATATTTTATTAGGGAAATTCCACACAACCTGAAAAATTGATCTGAATTTTGTCCCCCATGACGTGTCATGGCTAGTCATCCCTGTTATGTAGCAAAACTCTACTCAAGTAGTGGTGGAACCAGTCTGCTGGACCAACCATGTAAGAACACGTCATGGGGACCAAATTTCGGGTCAATTTTTCAGGTTGTGTAGCAAAACTCATTTTATTATTTTGTATCTATTTATTTCATCACAATAAAAATAATACTAACAAGCAGGGCGGCATGCGCTTGCGCTGCAGTCATCTTTTTATAAGGGCAATATTTTTGTAGTTGTTTTAGTCGGTTAGTAAGAAGATATTGCATTGGCTGTAAGGTAATCAGTTAGGAGAAACTCATACATCGAAACAAATAATTCGCATATATAAAGCAAAACACATGACATCTCTTTCATTCTAAAAGTGCATTACCTAAATTCTACTTCATCTCTAGGTAATTCATCAAAATAAAGCTAATATTCTACTCCTCCATCTCTATATAATTCATCAAAATAAAGCTAATATTAATTGTTACTTGAAATGTTGATTATCTAAAAAAAACATAGTACGATGGGGTCATTTTTTAATCTTGATTGCAATTGTTAAATTAATTAACTTGGGTAGGTGGAAGAATTTGGCTTCTGCATAAGGAAGGCCTAATTTTTTGTAATCAAGGAGCATGTAGTCGAATGATAAATAAATAAAAAATTGTAAAATAAAAGAGGAATAAGAAAATGTTAAATTTAAGTATAAAATAATATAGTACTCAACAAATAAATCCAGATTTACTTCAAAATGTTGCGGTGAGAAGTGAAAGCTCCCAATTTTCATCCTAAGGCACTGCTAAATTAAATGGAAGGATCTTATCAACGTCCACCTGGAAATTTTAGGAAACAGAACGAAGTCTATGTGAAATCAATTCAGAGAAATGTTAGGGAAGAAGAAACCCACCGAAATAGAAATGAAGACTTAAGGAAAACAGAACTGGAATGTCAATAGTTTACCCATGAATCAACCATTATTACAAATACATTTATAGCACCAATCCTTTGGAACTCCGGCAAAGGAGTTGAACCGGTAAATCTTAATATCCACACACAATTAATATGTATTTAAAACACACTTAATCATAAATATAAAAATAGTAAATTACAAAAAAGGGCAACAGGAAAAGTAAGGGAGGAAATTCATCGAGGACATTTTTAGTCACCCGAAAAGTGAGAAAAGACCAAAAAAAGCCAAAAGGAGGCAATATGTATTTAAAACACACTTAACCATAAATATAAAAATAGTAAATTACAAAAAAGGGCAACAGGAAAAGTAAGGGAGGAAATTCATCGAGGACATTTTTAGTCACCCGAAAAGTGAGAAAAGACCAAAAAAAGCCAAAAGGAGACACCACATTAATCCTCAATTTGGCCTTTAAGTAATTTCCATAGTCATTAAAAATAATATATAGTATATATTCTCCAATAAGTAAGCATAATGTTTGATTATGGAAAAAAAAACAGGGGAAGTTGCATATTCTAATATTCACAAGCAAATTAATCAAGCAACAATGCGAAAGTTACAGTATGAAAAAGTAAAGGCTAATTGCTTAATTAAGGGCAAAACGTTTCTGCTTCGGCCTAATTTGGAGCAGAAACTTTCAATTTGGTCTATTTGGGGCAAAACATTCTAAAATCGCATCAAATAGGGGAGAGCCGTCAATTTAAACAGACGTGAGTTACACCTTCGACTAAAAAAGCGCATTAATTTGTTAATCTTTTAAGATTATGACACGTGGCACGTATTTTTCTTAGTTTCATTATTTCATACGGTTAACTAATTTATCTAAACAGCTATAATTTGTGAACGCAGATTTTCTTCCTTACCTTCTTTTGCTGAATTTTAAACAATTTTGATTCTTTTTTTAATTAGGGCTAAATTTGGTAATCAGGGGTAGGATAGTGGGTAATTTTGGGGTTTGTTTTTGATTGATTTGGTCTCTGCAATCTTTTTAAGTGGATTATGAATCAGCTGTATGCTTTGACTGCTATATAGTGAATTTTTTCTCCTTTTTTGTCCACCGCTTCAAACTTCTTCTTTCATATTTTATTCACTGCTTTAGTTTCTGTCATTCTTCATCTATTCCTTCTCAGCTTTTTTATTTTTCCTTTGTACTTCTTGTTGATATTTTTTGCAGGTTTGCTGTTGGTGGCATTTATACGAGGGGGAGGAGAACAAGAGAGGCATTGGAGCTTGATTTGATTGTAAATAGGGATTACTTAAGCATTTTTGTTTGATCGGGTAATTTTTCCTCCTTCTTCAATCTGTGACCGCATGTTTCTTTTGGGTTTTATCCTAATTTTATTTGGATTCTTGAACTTTTTTATTGCTGCAAGTTTCAGCGGTGTTGGATTTTCTGTTTCTCGCAGATCCTATCAGTGTGTTTGAGTTAATTTGGTCTTCCTCAACACCGCTTCCTTCAATTCCTTAGTTAAGCTCTGTTTGGGTTTGCAGAGGCAGGTGTTGATTCATAAGGCCAGCTGTTAATTCATAAACCCAGTTGTTGATTTGTGGTTCTACGTGTGTTTGTTCAAAGGCACCTGTCGACACACTCTTTTCATTCTTCTCCCATTTTCAAGCAGTGGATTCTTCTCCTTCTTCATCTCCTTCTTGCATTTTCTTCTTTCAATTATATTCCTCTCTTTTATGCTTGATGGCTTAGTGTCTCTCTTCTCTTGCTGTTTCTGACCCAAGGATTAATGCCCAATTCAGGTTCTTGGTTTCTATCGATTTGTGCTGCATTGTTTTTGGAGAGTGGATCCTGCATTTTTTTATTCTATCTTTGTTTTTCTCTGGCTTGCATTTTTTTAGGCTACTGTGTTTGTTTTTCTCCATTTCGATGTTAGAGTTTGATAATTTTTCTGTTTTCTGGCGTGTTTATCGTATGTATATGACCTGTTTGTTTTTATGTCTCATTGGTTGTTGTTTTTTAGTTGCTTCTGACATTCTTTGTTTGGTGCAAAGGGAGATACCGGCAACTTGGACCTTTACCTGAAAAAGGGTTCAATTTGGATTTTGTTGAATGATAGTAACTCTTAAAGTTTATACTTGATTAATCTTTTGATTGTATAATTGGCAATGTTTAAGATGAAACTTTTGGTGCATGTCCTTTGACTCGAACTTCTGGCTAATGCTTTTGTTTTTGTACTTCTTTCTCCTTGGTTTTCCCTTTTCTTCTTATTAATAGGCCTGTAGAGGAGGTGTTGATGAGCCATTTGGTTGAGAGAGCAGAGAATATTTGAGTAAGCTCTGCATTGGAAAGGTACTTTTTTCCTGCTTTCATGTCTTTTTCTGGGGTGTCTTTGTTTTTGTTCTTGAAGTAACTGAACATGGATATATGAATTCTGTTCTTTAGATTTGATTTTATCACTTAGCTTTTAATTTATTAAATAAATCAGAACTCTTCATTTTCTTATTGCTCTTTATATATAGAGAAGTTTACAATGGATATGATTAAACATCAAGTAATAACAGGTAAAGTTTGGATTTTCTTTTTCAGTTTCTTTCTTATTTGTGATATGGAATTCAATAATAAGTATGCCCAACTGATTTTTGTTTCTTCAATTTCTTTTTCAACTTCTTTTTTCTATTAAATATGGTGCTGGTATTCTTAACTGAGTATTCCATTTTTCCTAAGGCTTCAAAAGATCCAGTTGGCCAAAAGAGGAAGCAGTCAGGTAGTCATTGTTGAATACATATTAATGGCTCTAGGACAGCAAACACCAGTGGAATGCATTGATATTTTTATGGTATTTTTTTCAGCTTCACATGAAATCTTAATTAAAATATAAGTTTGCTTCAATAATTTCCAGAATTGTGTATTATATGCATAATCGTAATCCCGTTGAAAAAGATTGAGTGCCTTGATCTGAAATACTCTCTTGACCAGTTTCAATTTATTGGTATGATGCCTATAGTTTGTTTTTGTTTATTGATGCAGGGTTCTGTTTTTTTTAGCCTTTCAAATTGCAAGGGTACCTAAGCAAAACTGATCAGAATTAGAAACAACCTGTGACTATTTTAGAAATATAATTGGCACAGTTGGTAGCTGTACAGTGTATAAAGGTATATATTCCAGTGGGGTTGAATATGTTGTTCGTGTTCTTTCTGCTGCTATGCAGGAGAAAATGGAAAGTGGAAACCATTAAAGAGTTGGTGTTGAGTGATGGAGACTCTGTTGATATGGTGAGATAGAAGCATTATTATCTTTTCTTAATTTGATTAGGGGCTACCTGCGAAGGGGGTTTGAATCAAATTCCTTGAGAATATATATTATGCAACTAAATGTTGGGGTACAATTGAGCTAGAAGCTAATTCTGATTTCAAAATAGGGGGTTGGTCGCTGGAGGAATTTATGCTCTTATATGAGGTAATAACTGATAGCAATAATTGTTGTTACATGCAATCTTTGACTGACTGTCTTGGGTTAAGTTTTGCATGATTCTGACATACTTCTGTTGTTACATGCAATCTTTGACTGTTGTTTGCTATGTTCCATGTGTATTGTGTTTAAGTTAATGGAATGGAAGGTTTTTTTTGGATCAGTTGAGTTCCAGTTCCATGTCGAAGCAGAAGGCTGCAGCAAAATAATTGTATGAGAACTGAAATACATGTTTTCTTGATGTGAATAGTTGGTATATAACTACTTTGATGGGTTATGAAAATCACCCTTGAATTGAAATTGTATGCAGTTTATACAATCAAAGGGATTTTGATTTTACTTGAAGTTTTCCCTTTCAATCAAATGAGATTGTTTCTAATCTTCTGTAACTACTTATGTAGTCAGATTTTATTTTGTTAGTAAATAAAGACCATCCTTTATGATATTTACAGTTTACATGTTAACAACCAATTACAGTATTTCAAGTTTACAAATTACTAACAACCAATTAGAACATATTGCATTCTTAACATCCTTATGTAATGCTCTTGCATATATATAGAACAAGATTCTGATTGGTTTTTCTCATTTTGCAGGTGTCTTTCGACAAACTAAATTAATCAACAAACTTTGGTTTTTCTCATTGTTAAATAAGTTGATCGGGGTATAAAGGTTTGTTTCTTCAACTAAATCATACTCACATAGTAGAGTTTTTCCTGTTTCTTGAATCAATGTTGAGTATAGACTGTACTACAGTTCGTAAACTCTTAGAATTGATCTTATTGTCCATGATGTATCTTGGAATAAGCATACCTCTCTGCAGTTGATTGGTGCTGACTGGAAAATCTGTTTTTGGTTCCATTAATCACATAAGTAGCTAATTGTTGTTGCTTATATTCATATAAGAGTCTCAGTTAGAATTTTCATTTTGTTCATTTCTAGAGATGATGTATACTGATTTTGCGTCGAATGCATGAAGCCTTCACTTTCATGGAATATTGATTGGTTATGATATTGTTGTATATAAAAATATAGTAATATGTAAACAGGTTCAGTGAATAAAGGCATTCTTTTTTTTTCTTCAGGGGAAAGAGATTGCAAAATTTGTGTGTTACTTAATTAGTAACTCATGATATGAAAGCTTCAATTGGCAAAGTTGTAGTTATGAGACAGAAAATGCATGCCCCATTTGTTTTATTCATAAGTTCCTTTTTCCTTCTTTATTTTGTAATCTTGCTATCGATCGAAGGCTTTATGAAGTAAGTTAACAAACAAAGTTTTTGTTAATTTCCGCGCAGCGAAGCGCGCGGATAAGGATCTAGTATATATTAATTATCATATATAATTAATACTAATAAATAATATATACTATATATTATTTTTAGTGACTATGGAAATTACTTAAAGGCCAAATTGAGAATTAATGTGGTGCCTCCTTTTGACTTTTTTTGGTCTTTTCGCACTTTTTAGGTGACTAAAAAGGCCCTCGATGAATTTCCTCCCTTACTTTTCCTACTGCCATTTTTTGTAATTTACTATTTTTACTTTATGATTAAGTGTGTTTTAATTACATATTAATTGTATGTGGATATTAGGATTTACCGGTTCAACTCCTCTGCCGAAATTCCAAAGGATTTGTGGTATAAATGTATCTGCAACAATGGTTGATTCATGGGTAAACTATTGGCATTCCAATTCTGTTTTCCTTTCTTCTTCATTTCTATTTGGGTGGGTTTCTTCTTCCTCAACATTTCTCTGAATAAGTTTCACATGGATTCCGTTCTGTATCCTAAAATTTCCAGGTGTACGTTGATAAGATCCTTCCATTTAATTTAGTAGCGCCTTAGGATGGCATAACCTAAAGTGGGGAGCTTTCACTTCTCATCGCAACATTTTGAGGTAAATCTGGATTTATTTGTTGATTATATTATTTGATACTTAAATTTAACATTTTCTTATTCCTCTTTTATTTTACAAAAAGTTCTTTTTTTAATTTATCATTCGACTTCCTTTTTATTGAGGTTTCTATTATGTTTAGTATATTTCAAAATTTTCAAAAGCACAGTTAGCCAATGCTAAATACAATCATTTTGTGATGCATTGTGTAAATTACATATGCTCCTACAAATGCTCTCAACTAATTCAATTTTCCTACGACAACTATACATGCTCCTTGACTACAAAAAATTAGGTCTTCCTTATGTAGAAGCCAAATTCTTCCACCTTCCCGAATTCATTAATTTAACAATTGCAATCAAGATTAAAAAATGACCGCAACGCATGATGGTTTTTTAGATAATCAACATACATTTCAAACAACAATTAATATTAGCTTCATTTTGATGAATTATCTAGAGATGCAGGAGTAAAATATTAACTTTATTTTGATGAATTACCTAGAGATGGAGTAGAATTTAGGTAATGCACTTTTAGAATGAAAGAGAGGTCATGTGTTTTGCTTTATATATGTGAATTATTTGTTTGGATGTATGAGTTTCTCCTAACTGATTAACTTACAGCCAATGCAATATTTTATTACTAACCGACTTAAAGCCCTGCTTGTAACAAATTAATTTAAAAGTAATAAAACAATTAAAACCTTCAAATAACAGATTACTTCCAAACACTTAAAACCTATGAAATCATAAAACACTAGAAAAAAAACTTATCTCTGTCGGCAACCGCCATATCCACCATGTCAGAACCTTAATCCCTCCCCAAACCCTGCCAAAGTTTCCAGATCTGTCTTATCCTCCCTCCTAAAGTCAAATCTGAAATTAGATTCACCAATAAAACATTTTAATAGGCTAGATCTAAAGAAACCGAGAAGAACAAAATGGAAACTGCAATATCTCTTTGCTATAACCCACCACCCATGACCCTCCTTCCCCTCTCCTCCTCCTCCACAACCTCCTCCGCCATTTTCCCTTTCTGGGTATCTCCCAAAAACCAGAATAAACAATGGGCAAGGGTGGGTCTTTGAGCGATGGTATCATCAAGAAGATCCTCCTCTCTTACACCTATGTGGCAATCTGGATCTTCCTCAGCTTCACCGTCATCGTCTACAACAAGTACATCCTCGGCAAGAAGATGTATAATTGGCCTTTCCCTATATTTTTAACCATGATCCACATTTCCTTTTGCGCCACCCTCGCTTTCCTCCTCATCAAAGTCTTCAAAGTTGTCGAGCTTGTTTCCATGTCGCGAGAGCTTTATCTCTCTTCCATCGTCCCCATCGGCGCTCTTTACTCTCTCAGCATCTGGCTATCCAATTCCGCTTACATTTACTTGTCTGCAATTTTGTTCATTGAAAATTTTGGATTTGAACATTATAGATTTGAAAGATTGTTTAATGTAATTTCATCAATGAAAACAAAAATTCACTTTAAATTGGTGTTGAATGAAGTTGGTGTTTCATGAAATTTTTTGTGCTTGAATTTTTGGGAAGTTTTTTTTTCTTTGGCTAAAGAATTTCTAGAAATGTTGAGTTGAATGAATGGTAATGATGGGTGTTCAATGTTCATAGTGTTATTTGTGTGTTCATGTTTTCTTGTATTAAGAGTTTTTTTTTTAATTCTTTTAAAACTTTTCCTTTTCTTTATTTGTTTCGTTTTTATTTTTTAATTTTTAATCCAATTTCCTAAATTACTTTTTTTAATAATTAAATTTTTTTTTAAAATGTGAGTTAACGATGTCCGTTAACTCTAACGGCGCGTTTATACCATTCTCGAAAAGGTTTTGCTCCAATTAGATAATTTGTCCCTATTTAACGCGATTTTAGAACGTTTTGCCCCAAATCGACCAAGTTGAAAGCTTTTACCCCGAATTAGGCCGAACCAGAAACGTTTTGCCCTTGATTGAGCAATTAGCCAAAAGTAAAAGTAAAAGAAGAGAGAGGCACCAAATTTTACGTGGAGAACCCTTCCAAAAGGAAGGAAAAAAGAAAACACGGGGCGCCGAAGCAAAGAGATCCACAATTTGATATTTGTATCTTTTACGTACGTCTTGCAAAATTGATTGAAACCCATTTATCATCTTCTTTCCTTACTCAATACTCTTCTCCTTCATCTATTTATTGGGTTGCATTTGCAGATAATCGATCTTTTCAGCACCTACCGTCAGGATTAAACAAGTCTTCAAGCCTTGGAAAGTTTCTCCGGTGCTTGGTAGCCTTCAACAATTGTTCGTACTTCGAACCACTCGGATGTGCAGTGCCGAATCATAATTGGCCCATCATTAATCTTGCATCGAGATTCATGATCTTCTTGGAATTGAATGAGCACTTGTTTAAAACGTTGGAGAAGACACAGAAACTTGATAGGAACTTCGTACCTCTTGGCCTCTTTTCGTTTGAATTTTGAAATGTCTTCGAAGCAAGATATGGTATTAATTTTCATGGCTGTAGATCCCTTTGATGTTGACATTATGCTTGTAGCGGCTGTTGCACGACTTAATTTCTCATGTGAACCAAAGGGGTTAGCGACTGAGTAAAGGATTCTCAAACGATAAAGGTTATCTCATTTAGCTCACGTAAAAAGATAAATTTCTTGCTCTCAAATTCAAGTAAAGTAAACATAAAATGATTTCTTACAAGCCATGAAGTTTGCGGAGGCACAAGAAGATTTTCACTGTATATATTAACCCGAATTTAGACTAATGGTTTCACATTAAATAGGTTCCAAAGAAACTGGCCGGGTCTTTACACCATGTCGAGTCAAGGGGTTCAATTGCATATTCAAGATGATCATGTAAATGAAATTTCTTCCCTTTGACTTACATTTTCCTTCTATTTTTTTCTAAACAATTCTACATTAGACTCAACTACATGATTTGGACAAGTTTCATCATACAGGGTTCCTGTTTAATTTATTATAGTTTTAATTACCTTCATGCCATTCACAGGTGGTTATGGATAATGGCATACTCCGAGTTACAATATCAAAACCAGATGGACAAGTTACCGGAGTAAGCTATCAAGGTATTGATAATCTGCTCGAAATTCGTAGTGAAGAATCTGATAGAGGGTAAATTGTCGATTGCAATAATATCCATTTTCTTTCTTTCATCTCTCTTCGATTCTCATGCACTTTTGGTTTTTTCAATCGGAATCTATATATATATGCAGGTTCTGGGACCTTGTTTGGAGTAAAGAAGGATCATCTGGAACAACAGGAACCTTTGATGTGTACTGAAAATAAAAATGCTTGCCTCTTCTCTCTTCTAACAATGTTTTATATACTGAGAAAGGACACAAATTGATATCTTGCAGAATGAAAGGAGAAAAATTCAACGTGGTAGTAGAAAATGATGAACAAGTGGAAATCTCATTCATAAGAGAATGGAATTCTTCTCTGGAGGGCAGCCAGGTTCCCTTAAACATAGACAAAAGGTTTGTAAATTGTATACAAAATATATTTAGCACATTTTAGCTCAATTAATGAAGATATATACAAGTTTTTATTGCCGATAATGATTTTGATCATCAGGTTCATAATGCTTCGAGGATCCTCGGGCTTTTACTCCTACGCCATCTTTGAGCGCTTGAAAGACTGGCCTGGTTTCAACCTGCCCCAAACCAGGATAGTTTTCAGGCTTAGAAAAGACAAGTACGTGAAATTATTCCAATTTAATGCTAATAAGATTGAATTTTTCCTTTATGGACTCTTGAGACATAACCTGGCCTAAAGACATTTCATTTTTTCCAAGAAATCTCTTGAAATTTTTTTGCCGGTTGGAACTTGTTGGAACTAATAGTTCTGTCTAATGTGGACTAGAACTCATCCTGTCATTTTACACAGGTTTCAGTACATGGCTGTGGCAGATAACAGGCAAAGGCACATGCCCTTACCAGAGGACAGGTTTCCAAGAAGAAGTAGGGCGCTTATTGTCCCTGAAGCTGTCCTACTTGTTCATCCCGTTGAGCCAGAGTTCAAAGGAGAGGTAATTTTAGTTTCAATCTTCTTTTTTTTTTTTTTTTTTGGAACTACTAATATATATTTGAAATTTTCTGACGTATAGGTGGATGACAAGTATCAGTACTCATGCGAGAACAAGGATCTTTATGTCCATGGGTGGATATGCTCCAATCCACCGGCCGTCGGGTGGTGGCAAATTACACCAAGCAATGAATTCCGATCTGGCGGACTAATGAAACAAAACCTTACTTCTCATGTCGGTCCTTATAATTTAGCTGTAAGTATATTAGATATAGTTCAATATCAAATAATAGTAAACTATATTTTATTTCTTAAACCAAAAATTTCGACATTTAGATGTTTCTTAGTGCTCATTACGTGGGAGAGGAGATGGTGCTCAAGTTTCATCAAGGAGAGCCATGGAAGAAAGTGTTTGGCCCTGTTTTTATTTATCTCAATACTTTGATTGATAACAATGATCCACTTTGGCTATGGGAAGATGCTAAACAACAGGTTAGCTAGAGAAACACAACATGCATGCTGCATTTTTCTTCACAGACTTTACTGGATAACAACAACTAATTGAAGTAATGGAAATTGGATTTCAGATGTTAACACAAGTCCAGAGTTGGCCGTACAACTTCCCAGCTTCAGAGGATTTTCCCAAGTCCGACCAGCGAGGTTGTGTTAGTGGTAGATTACAAGTCAGTGACAGGTTTGTTTCTTGTGTTTTGGCCTACCCTATTTGCTTTGTTCCTTTTTTCTTTCATTGATTCTTCAGCAAGTCAAGCTAAATTCTTAGCAATTTAATTGCATAAACAAACTCCTGTTTAGGTATGTCAGCGATGATTATATAACTGCAAATGGTGCTTATGTTGGATTAGCACCACCAGGAGATGTTGGGTCATGGCAAACAGAAAGCAAGGTGAATAATTTGGTCTCCCTGGAAACTATAAGAATCCTTTCCCAATTATATACTCCTACTTAAACTTCAAAATTCATGTATCAGGGTTATCAATTCTGGACCAAAACAGATGCAGATGGCTATTTCTTGATCAGTAATGTAAGAGCTGGTGATTATAATATTTATGCTTGGGTCCCAGGTTTCATAGGGGATTACAAAAATAATGACATTGTTACCATAACTGCAGGTATCAAATTCGTTTATATCTCTTCCTTTTTGTGCTTCTAACACAGAAATTTCCTGACACAATCTCAATATTTCACCAAAACAACAGGTTGTGATATAGACATGGGTGACCTTGCCTTTGAACCTCCAAGAGGTGGGCCAACGCTGTGGGAAATTGGCATCCCTGATAGAAGTGCTGCAGAATTCTATATTCCAGATCCTGATCCAAACTATATCAATAAACTATATGTGAACCATCCAGACCGGTAATTCGTTTTCTCTGCTGCAAATTTGACCAAGAGAACTGAAATTTTATAACATCAACATGAAGAAGCTAATAAGAAGACTTAATGCAAAATGTTGATCATTTTCCTTTACATCAGGTTTAGGCAATACGGGTTGTGGGCAAGATACACGGATTTATACCCAGATGGAGATTTAGTTTACACTGTTGGTGTTAGTGACTACAAAACTGATTGGTTCTTTGCTCAAGTTACCAGGTTTTCTCCTACTCATAATTTTCCATTTTTCATCCCATCTTCATTGTTATTAATTGAATTTAAGAAGAAGCAATTCTTTTGGCATTTCAGGAAGAAGGATGATGATAAGTATGAAGGAACAACCTGGCAAATTAAGTTCAACCTTGAAACTGTGAATCAGACTGGAACCTATAAACTCAGAATAGCACTGGCAACTGCATATGTTGCAGAATTACAAGTCAGGGTCAATAATCAAAATTCAAATCCTCCACTGTTCACCACTGGATTAATTGGGCACGACAACACTATCACAAGGCATGGAATTCATGGAATATACCGTCTCTATAGCATAGATGTAAATGGTGCTCTGCTTATGGAAGGAGAAAACACCATTTTCTTGACACAACCAATGTCTAGCAGTGCTTTACAGGGGCTCATGTATGATTATATTCGTTTAGAAGCCCCTCCCCCTAACAATTCCACCAAAAAGATTTAAACCCTTTTTTAGTATGTAAAAAAAGGTTCGATATACTACTGTACGTTCAATATATCAAGCTGAAAAGCTGTATATATATCATTTAAATTTATTAACAGGTTGGCATAAATCAAAGGGAAATTCTAAGTTATATTAAAAGAATACTGTTTTCTGATTACATCGATTTGTAGATTCTTTTCTTGGTATCCTCTGCTTCATCAGCTGCTTCAACCTGCATTTTCTGAGCTCGTAATTCAGCTACTGTAGCTTCATGCTCATTTCTTGCTGTTAGCCTCTTTGCCTGCATTCAGAAACAAGTTTAATTAAGAATGGCTATTAAACTAAATTGTGAGAAATGATGGGTTACATGGCTTTTTTTCTAAAAGTTCTAGTTTATAACCTGACCAACAAAGATAGCTTTGAGATATCGTAAAGCTTCTCGCAAAGAAACTCCAAAAGCCAAGCAATCTTTCCTGATTCTAGACACCGCAGACGTTTCTTGCTCTCTGTTGGCGGCGGCGGTCTTCGAAGTGTTTATTGGTGGCGAGTGCTTAATCTCCTCCATGGCAAATTCTGAGCCAAACTCTCTGACTTTGAGAACGGCATGTGAATATACTGAAAATGAAAAAGCCAGCTTCCATGAGAAAGTTCGACACGTTCCCTGGCCGATCAATACGTGGCAGCTTTCAAACACTCCACGTTTAGCTGTCTTTCTCCTTGTTAAGTTTCCGTGGGCGGTTTGCACTTTGCACTTTGCACAGCAGTTCGAGACAAGAAGAGCTTTGAGAGTCCTGGTTTTAGTTCTGAACCAAAGCCCAATAATCTTGACAACCATATTCAAAAAGAACAACCCAAGTTTCTGAATGGACGACCCAGACCAGACAAACGGGCCCAATTGCCATCATGAATTCATGATTAGATCTTGAGTCGGGCAAATTCGGATCCTTTACTTTCCAGTTTTCATGATCAAATCAAATTGGACAGTTTTTTTGTTTGAAATTTAAATTAACTTTTGACATTTAACTTTCCATGTATTTTAGTTTGTAATAAAAACAGTAATAGAGGTAGAGCTGCTTCTGGATGAATGAATGCTAAATGCCTAAATCATAGTACACATAATCCAGAAAAAAAGAAAATACGTAAGTATAAAGAAAGTAAACTTTTAAATATTTTGAGAAAGTCAGAAAGATTGAAATGGAATAATAGAAATTAACTTTGTCATACTGTTGATTTTTTTTATTTTCCCCAATCCATCAAAGCCAGTGAAAACAATTAATTAAAAATTTCGGGAAACAATTGATTATTAAGAATATAATATATATTAATATAAGAAAAAAGCTTTTTATGGAGCATAAATTTAATTCATAAATCATACCTTTTGTGCCCACTTCCCGTTCCTATGTTAATATTTCCTTTTGCTGATGTTTCATTAAACATGTAGACATGAAGACAAAGGCAAAATCTGAGTTATATATTAAAACAATACTGTTTTGTTATTATTACATGGATCTGTAGATTTTTTCCTTGGCGCGCTCTGCTTCGTCCGTCGCATCAACCTGCATTTTCTGTTTTAGCAATTCAGCTGCCGTAGCTTCCTCCTCGGTTCTTGCTATTAGCCTTCTCACCTGCATTCAAAAACAAGTTTAATTTACAAGGCTTAAACTTGCTTCTGAGAAATGAAGGGTCAAAAATGGCTATAGAGTTAGTTTGTTTTATACCAAACCAACGAAGTAGGCTTTGACATATCGATATCCTTTTCGCAATGAAACTCCAAAAACCAAGATTTCTTTCTTGATTCGACACATCGCAGAAGTTTCTTGCTGTCCATTGGCGGCGGCGGTAGCGGTGGTCGTCGAAGTGTTTCTTGGTGGCGATGGGTGCTTTATTTCCTCCATGGAAAATTCTTTTAGCCAATTAAGCAACTCTTTTTGAGAAGTAGCATGTGGAAAGGAACACAAAAAAGAAAAGCAAGCAATTCCATGAAAAACACGTTCCGGAGCGAATCAATATATTTTGCAGCTTCCAAGCACGCTAAGAATAACATTTCACATCGTTTGTGTTACTTTTTTCTTACGAATTACAATTCTACATTTATGCCGTGTTGATACAATCATAATAAAGTGTTTTGTGAGAATTACCACTTATAAGCATTGGCCACTCTCACTCTATGATGAACTCTACAAAATACTAAATTGCGATTAATAATTGTGGTGGAGTATAATTGTGAATCTATGCTTATAGGTTTAACTATCTCATCTTTCTCTTTGTTTAGTTTGGAGATACATATCATTATAATTATTATAATTATTATAATTATCAATCACAATCTAAAAGTTTGTAGTACTTACACTTGTATATAAGTGGTGTATCCTAACAAGGGCTTTGATGCTTAGTTATCAATTAGCCAATTCAACGTAATTACGTAATTATAGTATTATATATTTAAAAAATAATTATAGATATAGTACAAGTGTTTTATTGAGTTGAGTGGCTTCAATGTCGCTTAAACAAGATTTAGAGTTTAAATTTCGTGAATAAAAAAATAAACATTGGATAACTTTTTCAATTGGAGTCTGATACGTGACTACAAATTAATCAGAACTCGCTACTAAATATCAAAGGGTCTATATCAGAAAAATTATTATAGGTGATATGAAGTTGTTTAAATAGATGATAAGCTCAATGAGAATCTTCTTATCTTTACTGTATGCCCAATATTGACAACAATGTTTCAAGATAACCCAAGTTCCGTCTAGGGAACCCAAGACCGACCACCCCCAAACCACATTTTTTTTATTGAAAAAACTAATTTATTGATAAACGGAAAAAGCATTTAACGAATAAAAATGCAGTTCTGCTACATGAAAATTAAAATTTTAAATATTTTATCAATATAAAAATAATTAAGATAAAATGTTAATAAATCTAATATAAGTAAATTATTGGTTCAATTCAAGCTACATTTGAAAAGTTGCAATATTTATTTTATTCATTAAATAAAAAATTAAATTCTCAATATGGATTGGATCTGGTATTAAAAAATAAATCTCAATATGGATCAAGAAATACTGAAATAGGCCGTATTGTGGGCTTATCTATCAAATCTTGGGCTCCGCCGGACCCAATGGAATAAACCGACTCCTAAAGAAAAAAAAAACTAGAGGGGCAAAAAGGTCATTCAACAAGTCCCAAACTGTCGCTCCTATATATACCTCCTTCTACAAAATCTAGGGTATAAAAGCCCCAAATCCTCTCCGCCCAAAAAAAGTTTTCTTTTTCCCTTTTCACAGAACTGAACGTTATACTCCGCATCTTCGACTCCAATATTTCCGAACATTCATAGTCCTCCTCTACGTCGCCTCCAAATTTCGTAATTCTTCTTTCAAATTCGACTTCTTAATTAACTTTTCCTTTTTCTTGTTTTCATCCTTCTAAATTTTGATTTCTTGATGATCGAGATTCGAGATTTACAATTATTCTTTCTTGTTTGGCAGATCGGGTGAGTAATGGCGACGTTTGAGCTTTACCGGAGGTCAACGATCGGGATGTGCTTGACCGAGACTTTGGACGAGATGGTTTCGAATGGTACTCTCAGCCCTGAACTGGCCATTCAGGTTCTCGTCCAGTTCGATAAGGTACTATCAGCACCAGTTTCCGCTTTTTCCCCCTCATGTTTGTTTATTTATTTGTTTTTTTGTTTGTTCATTAATTTAGTTTTTATTTTGTAGTCTATGACTGAAGCGCTGGAAAGTCAAGTGAAGAGCAAGGTTAGCATTAAGGTATGCTTTTTTTATCCAAGGGAATTTTTTATTTCTGGAAAAAAAACGAATATAGATTTTTTTAGTTGATCTTTCTGTGGTTTAAGGTGACGTGCTAATATATTGCTAGAATTCTGTTTGTTTATTTTGTCTATTGTGGGTGTTATTGTGTTGATTGTTCGCTTAAGTCCAGGGTGATTGACGGTAGTGATCTGCTGTTTCTATGAATAATTGTGGTGCCATATATATAAGTTGATGTATTAAACTTATGGTCCCTTGATCTTTCCACCCTTGAAGAAAGAGACAGCATGATTGTTCATGATTGATGGTGCTAGAATTTTGTTTAATTCTTTTGACCCTCGTGGGTGTTAATGTGTGGATCGAATGCTTAAGTCACAGTGATTCATTTATTGTGGTGATACGCTGTTTCTGTGAATAAGTGTGGTGAATTATTTTGTTTTATGAAAGGCCTGAGTATTAGTAAGTTCGTATCTTACAAGCAATGCTGATATCAGTTTGATATGGTCCCTTGATCTTTTGACCCTCAAAGAAATAGAAACCATGATCATTCATGAATGGTAAAAGCCCTTGTATTTTATTACAAAAGTATTGCGGGGATCACAATCTGAATTGGTGTTGATTTTGCTATATGCCTATATCAGCGGTAAAATTATTGCATACATGGCCCCTGATTGTAGACTGTAGTGCATGCTTAACGGTTCTGTTTCAATAAGTATGTGTGGCCAATTATGAGAAATAAGGAGTTGCGGGCACAACACGTGTATCTTTTTTACTAAATAATGCCAAGAAAGTATTGTTGGCACATTAAGGATTACTTGAAAATTTTAATGGAGAAAGGTTCATTATGCTTAACTTCTCTTAACTTTTATAAAGAGTTACTTGTTGTTACACCATGGCTGCCTCTTGTTTTTCAAAGTAATCTGTAACACCAGTGTTGATGTTTAAGAATGCATGGCATGCACATGTCAACTCAATTTGTTACAGCTCATTTGTTATGCATAAATTTTTGGGTTAATTTTCTGTTAGTATAATTGCTATAGAATATGAAAGAGAATCACATGCGAAGTCCAATTTTCTCTACTCTGTGATATTTTTATAGGAATAAACAGTTTTTTCTTCATCCTTGGTTGAGTTAGTTGTTTTAGTTGCTCTTACTTTGAGAGAGATATGATGAAATGAGAGCAAAAAGGATATCTTGGTGTAATGATCTTCTCCAACAATACATGCTTCAATCTTTTGTATGAACTGAGATAATGATGCAGTGAAGAATTTCCATGGAATAATCATGTTCTCAGGGATATAAGTATAACTGTGTTACTTATACTTATTGATTCATTGTCAATTTGGCTTGCCCTTGCTGACTCAGTAAAAACTTCATACCATACAGAAACCTATGGAAGGTTTTTTAAATAGACCAATCTTAATTTTTTTTTTTGTTATATGTTGATACATTAAAATTGTCAGGAAACTAAGATATTAGTTATGTGGAATGCTTCCCATTCTGTTTGTGTTTTGTTCAACTTCTTGATTTCTCAATGACAGTCAAAATTAGAAGTTAGTAATGCCAGCTTTTGTTACGCATCAGTATGTTCTCTCATTTGTTAAGTTTTCTTGAAGAATCTGTAGCTGCTTGATGCTTGCTTTTGTTTTAATCTGTATTATTTATAAGATTGTGTGAATTTGAGGGTTTCTACTTATAATTCGGAAAATGTTGACATCAACAGCTGTGCTGGCATTGCAAGACAAGAGATTAGGTCTTTTGCTATTCTAATGCTGATCTCATTTTTTATGTGCTACAGGGACATCTGCACACCTATAGATTTTGCGACAATGTGTGGACCTTCATCTTACAGGATGCTTTGTTCAAGAATGAGGATACGCAGGAGACTGTTAATCGGGTGAAAATAGTAGCATGTGACTCGAAGCTGCTCTCGCAATGAAATGTCCAGTTGGTGTTATGTCTGATAATGGTGGGAGGGGATGGTTGACTGAGATTGAACATATATTGTAAAGCCATCAACCTTTATTCATAAATTTTTCCTTTGTACTTCATTTTCTTTTTCTTTCTGATAACATAATGGACAACGGTTAAAATTTTAGGAGACAAAAGATGGAACCTTTGTATTCTATGACAAGAATGGTTTCTATTCCCCTGTCTACTTATTTCAGTCTTTTATCATCTTGAATAGGCTATGGCAGTATTTGAAGTATATTCATGTAATTAGTTTCCCCTTTGGTCTTCCCTTCATGCTTGAAATGATGATTTTCCCAATTCCAGTCATTCTGTTTCTGTACACTGTACACATTTGTTGGGCAACTTCAGCTGTTTTTTTCCCCTTTGGTTCATTAGATTAAACATCCATTTTTTAAGGCAAAGCTAGAAGCTCAAATTTGAAATTTGGAAAGGGAAAAAAAAGAGAAGAAAAGAAAAATGAAATCCATTTTCAAGGATGCTTGTGAATTGTGATCCATCAGTCGAGAAGCGGGGTTCTTTTATGAAAAGCCCGCTCTCTCTCTCTCTCTCTCTCTACCTATTCTTTCCGTCTTCTGTTTCTATCATCAATATCGGCAATGGCGATTTCAGAATCCGCGCTTTCACCCATTGGGAATCCATATTCGCATAACTCTCCAAAGTGCGGCGCTTTTGCTTTTGGAATTTCAAAGCGTGGCTCTAAGTCAGACTCCATGAAGCATCTAATTCTCTTCCACCTTTTCCCCAAGTTTCCTTTTCTCAACGGAATTCCAGTAAGGAGTTCTTACCTCGACTGCCCATATTTCCCATTTTTTCTTTAAAAGAAACTTTTTTATTCCCAAGAACCAATTTCAGAATAGGGTTTCAAAACTTTTGGAAATAAATAGTAGTAAAGTAGTTGATTCCAATCAACAGAAAGTTTTATAGTTTTGCAAGGTCGTAAAGATGCCTTTTAGCAGGATCGTAGATACCAAACAGTTTAGTGGATGCTGAACGGAAGTTGTCAGATGAATTATGGATGTAAACTTTAACTCCTATATCAACACCATGAAGTCATTTTTGAAGAACTATTAGCGATGGTAATTCAATATTCTCTTTCAGGAATATTAATCATCAGTTTTTCACCTTTAAAGATATTCTCCAGCTTTTATGCAACTATATGATTAGACGAAAGAGCTTTCTTTTGGTCCATGAAAACAAAAGAGAGTTTATTGTTTATAAATAGGGTGATTGTCCATCACATATGGTCTTTATATTGATTAAGGTGTTACTGTGTTTTGTAAAATATTTCCATGGCTACCTCCAGTAGTGCACAGGTTCCTCGAGTTCTCCATTTTCAGCTTGTTGATGGGATGCAACTTCAGGTTTAAACCTTTACTTTTGTAGGGATTATGTTGCCATTGTTGGTTCTCCTCCTAAAAGTATTGTTGTTTTGATCCTTTCCCTTTTAGATTAATGTCTCTGGGTGTTCCACTGGGCGCAATGCAAGAGTTGAACTTCAGCTTAGAAACTGCACAAGAACTTGGTTTCTTCACTGGGGATTTATTTACCGTGGAAATCCGTAATGCCCAGCACTGGAAACCTTTCATAAAATATTAGTTCTGTTTGTATCGGTTGATTGCACAACAAACAATCTCATGAAATTCATATCCTTCTGCTGTTATGCAGGAACTGGTATATCCCCAGTGAACATTCTTCAGGTGAAAAATCTTATAAGCAAGGTGCATTGCTGACACCATTTGTGAAGGTGTGTTTTCATTTTGCACTTTATGCTCAGTAGTTTATTGAGATGTGATTGTTCTCAGTCACAAATAAGAATCATTGCTATTTTGTTTGATGAATTTCTGTTTAAAATTTCAGCACGGAGAGATATATATTGTCAATATTGAGTTGCGAGACCCTAAGATACATGCTATTGAATTTGTGTTGAAGGATGGAAGTCACGACAGATGGTCAGTTTTTCCTTCGGGCCATACCTTTTCTTTTGGCTGTGGCTTTTGAGATGTTTGAAACTCATCAGATTTTGCTTTCCAGGTTGAAACTAAATCATGGGAATTTCCGTGTAGAGATTCCTGAATTTGATGCAAGTGCTTCTCTTCCATCTATACCAAAAGACCTAATAGATCGAAAGGCATATCTAATATGGGAAAGCCGAGGCAGACACCAAAGCACGTCGGAACAGCAAAAGGTAGTTTATGTTATGGTGCAAAAAACAATATTATATTCTCAGTCACCTTAAAGTTTAAATGCATGCACTGTTTTTCATTTCTTCAAGCTAGGAATCCGGTTGGTGGATTCATTATATGTTCTATGGTATCTTACTTCTAGTCCTTTGTGGCTAGAAAATTTAGGTTTAAAGGAAATTCATAACCATTATAAAGTTATTGAATGAAGTGGAGATGTTTATGCCTGCATGATCTTTCCCAAAGTTCTTAAAAGAGTAAACATTTGATGTTGAGTAATCTGAGATTCTCTTTGCTGTTTTATGTTACGATCAGCTCAGTATGATTTTTCTGAAAATTTTGGTATCATAATACAAAAGAAAATTATATCATTAGAAAAGTAGATCTATTTTTTTACTGATTCAGATCAAAACTTGAATATTTTTTCTTTTAGAAGATATTTTATATTCTACCTTTACTATGCCTTTGGAATCTAATTTTCACTTGTACGCACCTGTTATCATTTCCTCTCTTTTTTCTGCATATAACAATGTTAATTGTGTCTCTCTACTGTTTGCTTTTAAGTTAGAAGGCTGATACCCTATAATAGTTTTGCTGGGATATTTGGTGAGTGCTAATGCAACATAACCAAGGTAATATCGGATGTCCTTACCAAGGTTCTTATATAAGTCAGTGTGTGCATTGGTGCAGCAAGATTATGCTGCTGCTTTAACAGAGCTCCAAAACCAGCTGTCCCAGGGGATATCCTTGAATGAGTTACAGCATCTCTACACGAATGCAAGTACAAAAACAAAATCCCAGCATGACGTAGAGCCATCTAGGTATGGAACACCATCATCTTACCATAGAAGACATGATGTTGAGAAGTGGCTGCAAAGGGGGCAAGACAACAGGACTGGTCAGCCTTCATCAACTTTAATGGATCTTGTGGAGAAATCAGTTGGAGGGAATAATGTGGTCTCACGGCAACATTATCGTGTTGGCAACTGTGATATAGTGGTTTGTCTTCTTGCAATTATAAATTTTTTTTTTTCAAACTTGCAATAATAAATTTGAGTTTGTTGGATGAGAGTAAATATGACCATACCTATTACAGATTTACAGAAATAAGATGAACTTCTAATATCTGTGGAACAAGCGCTCATATTTTCTGTTTGGTTTTTTTATATATCTTCTTTGTTTTTCTAGGTCCTCTCTAAAGTTGTAACTGGCAATTATCACTTAATGGTTGCTTTGAATTTGAAAAGCTCTGCAGTTCTTCACTGGGGAGTTTCAAAGTCATCAGCTGGTGAATGGTTGGTGAGATGCTTGGTCCTTTATTGTAGTAGATCAATCATTATAACACTGACAGTGGAATTTCTAGCTATTGTCTGCTTACAAATGTTACTTCAATTCACTTCCTAATCCTGCTTTCAGGCTCCTCCAGCAGATATGTTGCCTGAAAAGTCAAAAATGGTTGTAGGAGCATGTCAGACTTATTTTACAGATATATCAACTGTAGAAGGATCCTTTCAGGTATCTTATTTTGAAGTCATTTCATGATCAATTTTGTATCATCTATTTTTATATAGTAACGTGTGCATTGATCAATCCCATTCCACCTCCCCCTGGAAAAAAAAGCTAGTGGATATTAATTTGCAGCAGAGGAAGTTTGTTGGTATTCAATTTGTTATCTGGTCGAGTGGGTCTTGGACTAAAAACAATGGGGCTAACTTCTTTGTAGCTTTACAACCTGTGCAGCCAAGTGGGAAGGTAGTACTGTAAATTATCCTGTATTTTGTGGTTGCTTATATTTTTGGCACTGTAACTTTAATATATCATTGTTCAAGGTACCTTTTGCTATAGATATATGGATATACGGACTGCCAATCACCCAAAAGGTTTTTTCACATGAAAATTGTTTTCTGTGGCATATTAAACACTAGCATTGTTAACACAGTGTAGTATGCTTTACCTTCCCCATATTTAAAGTTTTTTTACTCAATTCTAGAGTTTTGATTTTGTCATCAAAGTCGAACCAGTCAATTGGTATAAGAAAATTTGTGGCACTTCCACTAAATTGCTAGTCTTTTTTCTGAACAGTGTATTTTATCAGTTCCCTGTTTCATATCCAAATATAGCTTTTAAAATCACATTAGTCCTTAAAAGCATCTGATGGAAGGATTGAATTCCTTAATACCAGAGCTGTTATGGTTTCTAACTGCTTTGCCATTAAAGATGAGAATGAATGGCTTAAATCATGTGATATAACGGTCTGGTGCTAGTCACATAAATACTTTGTGTGTGAATGAAAACTTGAATTTAGGCAATTGACAATTGCTAGGAAAACATTAATTGAATGCTGATCGAATTTTTAATCGACTCTTTAGCTAGTTTCGCTGGAAATAGAGAAGTACTAGATATGGGTGATCTATATTGGTTGAGTAAAAGGTAAAGCTCAGAGATCTTCATTTTTGTGTTTTGGTTTTTCAATATCTGGAAAAATAGTCATACATTCACAGTTCACACTGAAGAATATGAAGAACTAGTTACTCTTTGTTTGAGTTAATTATCTTATGCAAGTATCCACATCTAATATTTCAAGTCCATTTTTGTTGAGGTGTTGGGTAAATTGTTGGTGATTTTGACTGTAATTTGACGAACTTTTTTTTAGGCTGATGGCTACAGGAAAGGAATTGTCAAATGGTTGCTTGATGAAATATCCCTAAAAGAAAAGGAGGCTGAGAGGTCGTTGATGCACAGGTAACTTTAAGAGATGAGGCAAGTGTATTATAAATGAATTGAAGCATATCTATTTTTCAGAGGAATGTCATTTTGGAAGAATCAGGATCCTTTCTCAGCATCATATCATATAAGAGTTTAGAGTTGTGATTGTTGGGTCTTGCTAATATGCCTCTTTACCTTGAGTTTGCACTGAATAACTTACATCCTCAACTGTCACAGGTTCAATATTGCAACAGAGTTGACAGAACGCTGCAAAGTTGAAGGAGAATTAGGGCTTATTGGTATATTAGTCTGGATGAGGTTCATGATGTGCAGGCATCTTACATGGAACAAAAACTACAATGTGAAACCTCGGTAAAATTTGCTAGTTTCACTTGCTTTTTAATGGAGAATATTCTTGATAGATCTTGACTTCACAAGCTCTCATGCTCCCTCCCTCCAATGACATTATGGTGTTCTCCCCATTCTTACCATTATTATTAATAAATATTTTAGGATTGTTTTCATGTAGATCAGATCTTATGAATCTATTAGTCATACAAAATGAGAAGTAAAACGTTGATTTGAAGATGTACTGAATACATATTGCTTACTGCATATTTGCTTACTGCATATAAAAGTAGTATTAGTATTGAGTTGGTATCTCCATGCCATTTTTGCAGTGAAATTAGTGAAGCTCAAGACAGGTTTACTAATTTACTGCAAAGAATATTTTTGGAGCAGCCAAATGACCGAGAGATTGTGAGGCTAATAATGTCATTTGTCGGTCGTGGTGGTCACGGTGATGTTGGGCAGAGAATTCGTGATGAGATACTGATGATTCAGGTATATCAGATTAATTTCTTATGGAAAATGGATTGTGCATCATCATTATTTAACAACTAACCCTGCTTGTTCATTAGAGGAATAATGGTTGCGGAAGTGGAATGATGGAGGAATGGCATCAAAAGTTGCACAATAACAGTAGCCCTGATGATGTGGTTATTTGTGAGGTATGTAATTAATTATCACAAGGCACTTCTACTTGGTCAGATAAGGTGAATCAACTTAAGAAAATGAGTGATCTTTCATATATAAATGTTAAATTAGTCATAAGCATTATACTGTAAATGAATTAGGCATAATTGCAATCTTTATCTCTACATTCGGTTGATGAGATTTGAGCTGTGACCTAAACCATCTAACAAACTAAGCTAATGCACTACTTTTGATTGGCTAAACCTTTTTTTTTTTTGGGTGATTGAGGTTGCTAGGATTTCAACCCTGGTCATTGGAATTATGTGTCTAGCACTCTAATAAGTAATACCAGACCAGCTGGCTGTTTGGCTAAACTTGTTAGATATATATACTGCTAATAAAGTATTGTCTTATTTTCTCACAGGCACTATTAAATTATTTGAGATGTGGTTTTAAACTTGATGTTTATTGGAAAACATTAAATGCTCATGGTCTCACCAAGGAAAAACTTGCAAGTTATGACCGTCCAATTGTGTCGGAGCCTCATTTCAGGATGGATGCTAAAGAAGGTCTCATCCGTGACCTTACAATGTACTTGAAGACGTTGAAGGTATCATTACTGTTTGTGCCAAGTACCAATCTTTTCATAAAACTTTCACCTGTGTTTTCTGCTCAATTTCAAGTAAATAAATTTAAAGGAAGTATCCGATCACATTATTAACTTTGATAAAAATACATCCAAGACTTGGAATGTAGAGTTGAATCCTGCAAATTACTTTAATGAAAATATCAAGCAAGAAGAAGTCAACTTTATAACAAGGGAATCTAAGTTACAAAATGCTAATGATTTACGTTTGTAAATAAAAATTAGTAAGGAATCCCTCATCTGATATAAATTACAGTGTTGTAAGCATCTTCAAAGAGCAGATCAAATAAATTACCCTGTTCCACAATCTCTTTGAATTTATTTTTATTTACTATTTGTATGACCTAACCTAAGTAAGTTCCAGAGAGACCATCAGTTTGGTGTCTTCCTTAATCGTGCTCTTGAAACTTTCTTCAAGTCGTAGTAATAATCCTGATGTTCATTTTGTTATATGTCATAAACTAAGAGTATCTCTATTCACCAAAAAAAACTAAGAGTATCTCTTGTGCCAAAAAAAAAAACTAAGAGTATCTCTTGTGCCAAAAAGAGTATCTCAGGTTTTCTTTTATTGAAATGTTTTTGTGACAAGTGATAACATGCCACAGGCTGTGCATTCTGGTGCAGAACTTGAATCTGCCATCGAAAGTTGTTTGGCTTCCTCCTCAAAGGTTAGGTACAGCAATACCTGACAAGGAATGCTCTGGAGTTGTAAGCTTTTACTAACTGATATTCCCATCTTCTTACTGGTGTTCAGAATCAGGATTTTACAAGAGCAGATAGAAATGATACTATTGGTTGTTTATCACTAAAGTTGCAGGTAATTGTCTCGTCCTTTCTTTGGTGAGCTTATGCATATTACCTTTCTTTTCTGATAACAGTCTGCATAAAGTTTCTTCATTCTCACCCTAAAAAATGTAAATGGGAAATGTCAATTTCCAGGACAGCCTGAACTTTGTCAAGCTTCATATCAATGATGAAAACGTTGGCCCTTTGATGGAGGTTAGAATTTGTATATAAAACTTTTGTTCATTCAACTCTAAGTTACATATTGTGTGATTAAATTTTTTTTCTGCATTGCAGAAGTTACTGGAGTCCCGCATTGATATTCGCCCTCTTCTGCTGACACGTCATAGATTAGCAAAAGAGCTGCTATTCCTTGATCTCGCTTTGGCTTCAGCTGTTAGAACAACCATGGAAAGGGGACTTACAAAACTTAACTTCTCATACCCACCAGTAAATTTTTTCTTCAGTTACATTGTCTGGACACATTTGCAAACCAGAAAATTTAGAGCATGAAGGGAACTCATTTGTGCTTGTTTTTGTCTTACTCATAAATTAGGAAATCATGTTCTTCATTTCCTTGGTGCTTGAGAATTTGTGCCTGTCCATGGTCAAGAATGAAGATCTCATTTACTGTACAAAGGTATGTTAGTCTTGAGCTTTATTGAGGCATTAGCCTTTTCATTTTAATGCACTAAGTCGTGGCTAAGAGCAATGTCCTTTACTTGACTATAAATGTTGTTGAGTAATATTTGATCATCTCTTTAAGTAGTGATGAAGTTATGCTGATGCTTATTTAGTACTCGCCAACTGTTGTCTTCTTTCGTCTTTCACAGGACTGGTATCGTATCTCTGGATCATATAAACCTGGTGATGTTCAGTGGGCATTACAGACAAAGGCTATTCTCGAGCGACTACAATTAGCACTTGCTGACATGTCCCTGAATTTCCAGAATATGATCCAGCCTAGTGCTGAATATCTTGGGAAATTGCTTGGCATTGGGAAAGCAGCAGTATGTGATTCAACTTTGACATAGTTCTGATGATTAAAGTGGAATGATATTTTTGTTGTCAGTTTCACACCATTTGGCTAGTTATTATTTTTCATCTAAGTTAGCCTTTCTTTCTGCTATCAGATAGATACATTTACGGAAGAATTAATACGAGCAGGATCAGCAGCTGTTCTCTCTATGCTCATTAATCGTTTTGACCCTGAACTTAGGAAAGTTGCAAATTTAGGATGGTAAGTTCTCGATGAAACCTGATTGCGTTCTGAATAGCCTTGTAGTTGCCCAAGCCTGGTTGAAATATGCTTATATATGAACTGAGACTAATGTATATGTTTACTTTTTCATTAATGAAAGACGGCTTTCTATTTTGTGGACCCCTTTTCTGGCCGTGTTTGCTCTCAATACTTGCTGAAGTTTATGTCTAACAGTTGGCAGGTTATCAGCCCTGTCGAAGTGTGTGGTTTTGTGACTTCAGTGAGTGATCTGATTAGTGTTCAGAACAAAGTTTACCGAAAGCCAACTGTTATTATTGCAACTAAAGTAACTGGAGAGGAGGAGATTCCAGACGGAGTTGTTGCAGTATTGACATCGGATATGCCAGATGTCTTGTCTCATGTGTCTATTAGAGCAAGAAATAGTAAGGCATGTGTCTTCTGGATTACTTATGTGAATTTTATTTGAGCCGCTGTGTCAACAAAAAGTAAACATAGTCAAAGTTCAAAGATAACTTAATTGCTTAGCTTGTGAAAGCCAGTATATATGATTTTACTAACAGCAGCATGGTGCAGATATGCTTTGCGACATGCTTTGATCAAAATACGTTCAGAAATCTCAAGTTGAAGGAGGGCAGAGCTGTATCTATACAACTGAAGTCCTCAAATTTGATAGTCAGGCACGCTGCAAATATAACTGCTTGATAAGTGATTTCTTAGACCTTTCTGCCAATGTTCTGCTGAACTGTTTTCTCCCCACTTGCAGCGACATAAGTGGTTCTAGCTTATCTCTAAGTTCCATTGTTGCATCCTCCATTCCTCGATCCATCACCCTTAAAAGAAAGACCTTCTGTGGTAGATATGCTCTTTCACTAGAGGAATTCACCACTGAAATGGTACGCACATTCCCCTTTATAGCTCTGGAATGAATGTTGGTTTGCTGGATGTATTTGAGTGAAAACAACAATCTTCATTGATTTAGGTTGGAGCCAAATCTTGTAATATAAAATTTTTAAGAGGAAGGGTGCCATCATGGATCAGGATCCCAATGTCAGTGGCAATTCCATTCGGAGCTTTTGAAACTGTTCTAACACAAGACATTAATAAGGTACATTCTATTTTTCGAAAGAGTATAAATTGTTTTTCACAGACCTTAAGCCTTTTTGGACACCCGCTTGCAACTGTGTGTGGCTTATGCCAGTTAAGATTGTAATCTTAAATATGCAATTGTCTTTTGTTTCTATAGGTGTTCCATTCTCATTCTTTAATTTATTTAAATTGCACATGAAAGACTGAAAGAAAAACTTTATATGAGGACATAAGTTCTAGGGGGTTCAAATTAAGAAGGGATCTATATGTAACAGCATCACTTTACTCTGCTTGTGAAATACTAGCTGTTTACTTTGACCCACTGAGGCTAAGACTTATATATGAGAATACTCACATACTTCATGTCAAATGTAACTGCTTAGTGGCTTGATACTAAAGTTGGAAGCTTCATAATAATGCAATAATGCTCACTGTTAATCAAAAGGCAGTCAGGAATGCCTGCTGTCTTTTCTATAATTATAGCCTTCTACCTCCACTAACACTATAATATTCCAGTATTTCCTACTTCACCCAGAGTTTACACATCTATAGATCATAATTCCTTCGGTTCATTAAAAAGGAAGGCAGAGATAAGTAGAACAGTAAAATTTCACCTGACATGATGTGTGCCTGCCTGGTAACTTATGCTACCAAGGATTTATGACCAAGCCAAATTTTTTAAGTACTTCAGAAGTGAAATTTTTGTGGATTCTTGTCATGCTTAGAATTGTAATTCAGTAGTTTGTGCTTTAGTAAGCATGCAAATTTGATATAAGCAATTTGCTTTTCTCTGAATTCTAATACTTCAATTTTTTTTCAGGATCTGGCAAACAAAATTACATTTCTTCGCAAATTAGTTCATGGTGGTGATGTTTCTAAACTTCAAGAAATAAAAGGGGCCATTCTACAGATGAGAGCTCCTTTGTCTTTGGTAGGTTTGAGTCATTGATATTTCATTAACTTTGCTAGGCACTACTGCTCTCAAACAGGTCTGACGTACTGAGTATGAACCCATTTCCCACAAAAGTTTCAATTGTGTATGCATAAAATGGCAAAATAGCTATATTTCCATAGTTACTAATCTTTCAAACTGTGATTCTTTTTTTTTCTTAAACTTTGTGGTAGACAACTGAACTTAAGACCAAAATGAAAAGTGCTAGAATGCCCTGGCCTGGTGATGAGAGTAAGCAAAGGTGGAACAATGCTTGGCAAGCAATAAAGAAGGTTGGATTTTGTTTGGCGTATAATTTTTTATCGTATGCTTTCTAGCAATCCTTTTTCCTTCTCCTTTGTCACTGGCATTTCAATCACTGTTTTGATTATACAGTAACTAAAAGCAACTATTCTAGGGTTAAGGCTGGTCACAGTCTACTCTTGACAGGAAGATAGTTTCAAGGGTTTTTTCAAAGTACGACTTTTTCTGTTCACTTACTTAGCAGTTCGAATTTGGAAATTTACTAATTTTCATCAGCCAAGTTGAGATGGTGGGTGCCCACTTGTGAGTGTCTATGATAAATGAAGTTGTAGACTACCTTAACCCTCAATCCCTCATATATGGCATTCAACCAAGAGGCAAGATTTTGCTTCTGCTAAACCAGGATTCAGCAAATCCCCTACTATCCTTGGAGCCAAGATGGTTCCATTCCCTTTTCACATTGTCATTTATCCATATATAACTTTTTGTTCTAATACTACTTTTAAATTGGGAAGGTCTCATAAATAACCATGAACCAAGTTCTGGAGATCAGCTTAACGGAGAACTTAAGGGTTAGCCGGTTAGGTTATGCTTTTTTCCTGGCATGTTAAACTTTCAATATATCCACATTTTACTCAAGTCAGATTCCACCTGAACACAAGTGGTATTATTGAAAGCTTTTGTTAAAACTGTTGATAGCCAGTTCATAGTGAAAAATTATGGCAATGCAAAAGCATTTACTGACATTATTTATTAAACAACTTAGTGACCTTTTGACAAGTCACCTCTCTTTCCACTATATGCAGGTTTGGGCTTCAAAGTGGAATGAAAGAGCATATCTTAGTTGTAGGAAAGTTAAACTTAATCACGAAGACCTTCGCATGGCTGTATTGGTTCAAGAAGTCATTTGTGGTGATTATGCTTTTGTTATTCACACAAAAAACCCATTATCAGGGGACACCTCTGAAATATATGCAGAGGTAAGCCTCTCATTTTGGTTCTATACGAACTTATTGATCTCAGGACTGTTCATCATCTATCTTCTTGGGTTAAACACAGATTGTGAAAGGTTTAGGAGAGACGTTGGTGGGTGCATATCCAGGACGAGCTATGAGCTTCACTGCAAAAAAGAACAACCTAAGATGTCCTATTGTAAGGCAGTTTCTTTTGCATCATCTATCTGTTGGATACATGCTCCACTTACTTCTGGAGAAACATATCAGATCAATGTGCAGTTGGCTTTTGTTTTCTAATAAGTTCATGCTCCACTCTTTTCATTTTTGGCATTAACCTCTTCAGGTTACTGGTTATCCAAGCAAGCAGATAGGACTATACTGTAGGCCATCTATTATTTTCCGCTCTGACTCAAATGGTGAAGATCTTGAGGGATATGCAGGTGCTGGGCTTTATGACAGGTTTGTTCTGAACTGAATTATACGATGTTTTTTTTTTTGGTACGTGAGGAATTATGACAATGGTTTTACAAACAACAAAAGTACTACAAGTAATTGATCTTTGTATTCCTCGTTTGGCATGACAAAAATTGGAGTGTCATCTCTCATTATTGTCTTACATCCAGAAGGTTCATGCATGCTATCAATTGGGTGAGATCATGATAATATATTTACCAATTAGGAGTTCATCGAAATTTCCCTTGACAATACAATGCATATGGTTCTGCTTCGATATCTATTGCAAAAAATGCCCTTCTAATTTGCACTTCTTAAATATACCAGTGTACTCATGGATGAAGAGGAAAGAGTGGTTTTGGATTACTCTAGAGATCCGATGATAGTCGACAAAGCTTTCCAGATCTCCCTCTTCTCAAAAATTGCAGAGGCAGGGAAAATTATAGAAACCCTTTATGGTTGCCCCCAGGACATTGAAGGTGTGGTAAAAGATGGAGTTATTTATGTGGTTCAGGCAAGACCACAGATATAATATTCATGAACAACTGTAATCTTTCCAACTTTATATTTATTATCTACAAAAGCTGAACTTTACAAGCTGATGTAAAGTCATAAAATTCTAATCCTACTCGTTACCTTCACCATGTTTCAAATGCATTTACTCTTTTCTATTTTCATTAATAAAAACCTATATCGGTTTCCATGAATGCAAGAGAGATTTTTCTTAATAGTTGTAACACAAAATCTTAGGAGTGGTTGCTGTTGCCGGTAGAAACCGGTTTTGCAACGAGATAAACGAGATTGGAGTATAGTTTCAGATTAGTTTAGCATAGATTTAAGTATAAGAATTTGAAGTAAAATTAAGCGCCAATCTATAAAAAAAAAAAAGGACATTGTAAAGAGTTGAAGTGGAAGTATTTTGGGGTCTTTTTGATGTCTCTGGTGAAGGAGTAGGTTATTGTGTTGACTGATTTCTTGGTTGTGAAAAAGCTATGGAGGATTCCTTTCCTTTTCTGTTATTAGAAGCAAAATAATGGATAATTTTGTCTTCACAAAAAATATCCTCACTCTTAAAAGTGATGGAAACAGTCAGTACACCAAATATGGATGACTTTCATGTATACCACCAATCAGGGGTTCCAATTCACCCAGGTGGAATTTTTGCAAAGAGAATCTATGTATCCTTCCTTGGGAAATTACTCTTTGGCCTCATGTATTATGTATACCACCAAACAGGGGTTATTTTGTTGGCTAAATGCTCAATTTGGTCCTAAATCTTAAGACCTGTTCAATTTAGTACCAAACTTTGCAAAATATCTCAATTCAGTCCTTTTTCAGACGACCCACAGCGATTGCGAGACACGCGTCGTTAATCCCTATTTTCCGTCATCCCACGTGGACAGCAGTTTCAATTACCATATTACCCTATTTTTTAACCATTTAATTGGCTAATTATTTTTTTCCTTACCTCTTCTCTTCTGCGATTCTGCCTCTTCTCAACCTTCTTCTGTTAAGATTTTTCTTCTGCGGTTTTGTACCACTCCCATACCCAATGAATATGCAATGGACTCCTAACAGGAATCAAAAGTCATCTTCGAGGAGAAATAATAAATCGCCGAATGGAAAGAGGCTTAAATATTTAAGAGAAGTTACAGAAACAGAATCTAGTGGCTTTGACTCTGGAAGTGAGTCAAGTTCAGACAAGCAAGAAGAGAGAAGGCAATCATCACCAGATCCTCCCTCTCAGAAGAAAAACAGTTAAAAGTCATCCAAAATCGTTGTGATCCGCAATATATTGTTTGTAATTGTTTTTTCTAAAATCCTATTAGAATGAGTTTTAAAATTCAAGATTCACTTTTTAAAAATTAAAATATTTTGAACTTGAAACTTTGACCTAATGGCAAAGGCCTCAAAAGTTCACCTGAAGGGCCAACCGTGGCCCTTCCCTTCCCCCTCCCTCTTTAGGGGGCGTTTGGTTAGGGGGTATTCTAGATGAAGAGCGTAATCTACCTTCGGGAATCTTGGATACCCATGTTTGGTTGCAGGGGATGGAGATTCTGGGTGCCACGTCGGATTGGGGGTAATGTAACCCGGAATGTTGACAAAAAATATACCCACATTTTCCTTAGGTTATTTGAGATTCGAGGGGAATCTGATTTTTTTTTTCGCAAAGATGCCCCTCCCTTTTTATCTTTTTGGACCATGATGCCATCAGAGTTGTAAATATTTACAACTTATACCAATATCAAAAAATAAAATACCCAAATAAGAAATCAAACTTATTTTCTTCTCAAAACCTAGCCCCTCTCAAAAAGTTTATAAAATTAAAAAAAAAAGTAACTGCTTGGAGTTTTTCTCTGAGGCGGTTACCTGGTTTGAAAATATGAGATTTCTCTCATTTTCCTCTCAACCAACCATAGAAGATTTGGTTTCATTTACCACTTTTCTTTTGATCTTTATTAGAAATTTGGCCACGTGCATAATCAGAACTCCTTGTGAGAGCATTTGGGACTCCTTTGTGAGAGCGTTTGTCTTGCTTCATGCAAGTTTCCTTATTTTCTTCTTCTTCTTTATTTTCACAAGTTTGCTATTTTGCTTCTTGGTGTTAATGATCATGGCAGAAGATTTAGACGACTTGTGATTGAAATTTCTATTAACAGAGGAGAACAATGTTGTGGAGATCAAACAATCTTGGGTTGACTTGGGTTGATGAAACCACCGGAGAAGGGAATCATTGTTCGATAGGCAGAATTATTTCATTTTGGTCTTCAATAGCCTTGAAGTTCATAGTGATTTACACACGGCGTTAGGCGAAAAAAGAGTTCGAGATCAACTTGGATTGGAGGCTGCCTTATTGAAGAAATCCTGCATTTATCTAGCCTACTTGATATTTTTTCCTTTTCACTTTGTTATAGTAATGTTAATGTTTTGGATCATAGTGTAACACAATTAGACTATAGCAATGATGCTAACTATGATTGGTATGGGGTTCTTCCACCATGCGTTTGTAATTTACATTATCAATAAATGAAGTATCATTACTTTTCTAAAAAAAAAAAAAACCTAGCCCCTCTCATTTTCTCCTATCGGTTTATCGATCGCTGCTGAATCTGAAGCGAAATTTGGCCATCAAAGTCTCGATTTTTACTGTCGTTGACAATGTAAGTCTCCCTCTGTCCATTGCTTTTGTTCGAAATGCCTCTGTTTTCCTTCAAATTAGGGTTCGATTCCATCAATTTGTTTGAAAATTATTTACGGGTTTAGCTTTCTTTGTTGCGAAAATAATTTATGGGTTTAGCTTTGTTTGTTTAGGGGTTTGGTCGAAAATTATGGTTCGAATCCATCTCCGAATATAATTTCTGGGTTTAGCATTGTGTGTTACGATTTTGGGTTTTGCTTTGTTCGAATCCATCAATTTTTTCCGAAATTAATTTTTTGGTTTAGCTTTGTGTGTTGCAATTTTTCCATCCGAACAATTTCTCTTGTAAATTTTAGTACCCATTTCTCTTACAACCAACCCATTTCGTATTTTCCTTATTGATTTTGATTCAGCACAACTAAAAGCCAACAATTTTGTTTTGTTTGTCTATGTTTAGGGGCCTTGTCCTTTGGTTGGGGGCTTGACTGGTTTGGGTCTTATGAAATAAATCACAAATATATATGTTGAAAATGCCTCTTGTAGTTCGGTACAAAAACCTTCTTTCATCACTTTTTGGGTACCAAGAATGTGCTATCAAGATTCATAAATGTAAAACTAGAAAGTTGAGTTCCTTGCTAGCTATTACTGCTTTGTCAAAGGGTTCATAATTGTTTCTAGATTTCCTTTGATTTGAAATGGGGAAGGCAGGGACTTCCTTGGGACAAGTTACCGTTGACTAATTTGTGAATTGTTTAAGCTAGCTGCATACTGAAACATAGTTTATTAATTAAACACAGTGTTTGAATTCATTGCACATTGCTTGAGTTGAAATAAATTTGTGTTGGCACTTTGAAGAGCTAGTCTGTAAGAAAGGTAAATAGAAGAAGTACAAGGAATCAAGCAAGTTATTTAAGTCTGTTTCAGCAACTGAAAGCCCTTCAACCTTTTGTTCTATAGGACCGAAGAGTAATGGATATAAGATTTTTGTATAGACAATGAGCTTTATTGAAGTCTACTGAAATTGCAATTTAGATCTATTGTTTGCAGTGTATACATTTGGGAAATTTTTGTATATGTTAGCATTTGTTTTTTTTTAATCTAAAACTGATATGAATGATGAATATTTTTTATAAGTATGGCTGTTATTACAAAGTGAATGGAAATGTGGATTTTTAGTCTTTAAAATCTCAATATTATGTCTTTATTTAACCCTTTTAATATTGCATAAATTTGTTTGATAGTTTGTTTGATAGTTAGTTATACTCATGTGCATTTATAAATGCATTTTGATGTAAATTCATATTGCCCTTTGAAGTAGGAATAATACATCAGTTACAGGAGGGGCATTATAGTAATGCGTTAATTTTGGAATGTGAGATTCCGACAAACCAAACATGGAACCGAAATATACCCGGGAATGTCAACCAAACAAAAAAGGGCACTTACCCACCCTGATAAGTTGAACCCGAAATATTTTCTCAAATGGGAATCTGGGATACCCCTAACCAAACGCCCCCTTAGTTGTAAAATGTTCCCTTTGTACAAAAAAAATTAAAATATTTTACTATTTGGGCTAAACTTTTTTTTAAATCAAACAAATAAAAAGCATTCAAGGGTATTGTAGACTTCGACTAACACATACAAATTTAAAACTGGATTACTAAATACCGCCCCCCTTTGGACTATTTTACCCTTTGTTTTATTTTCCTTCAAACTTTAAACTTTTTAATTCTCTCAAATTATCTCAACCTTCAAACTTTCAAATCTCAATCATTCAAGTAAAATAACATCAAAGCTCAAGGACAAAGGTTTTTTTTTAAAAGCAAAAAAAAAAAAGAGCCAAAATAATCATATAAAATAATAGCAAAAAAAAATTCAAACTTTCAATTAGCTTTTCAATTACTTTTTAAAAAAAAATAAAAAAAATTGGGGCCGAAATAATCATATAAAATAATAATAACTAATTTTTAAAAATAATAACTAATTATTAATTTTTTAAAAAAAGTAAAAAAAATATGCGACATGGCTGGTCGTGAGCCGTGGTCGCTCGTGACTAAGCCATGGCTCGGTCGCGAGCGGCTCGTGACTGTGCCGCGGCTTGGTCGTGAGCCGCGTGTGACCGAGCCGCGACTTGATCGCGAGCCTTGGTCGCAAGCCGTGCGCGACCAAGCCTGATTTCAGGGTTTTTTTTTAATAACATACTTTCAATCCGAAAAATTTTTGCCCACCCCAGATGTTGCTTCTCCATGAGTTTTGATGTTGTTTTACTTGAATAATTGAAGTTTGAAAGTTTGAAAATTGAGAAAATTTGAGAGAATTGAAAATTTTGAAGTTTGAAGGAAAATAAAGCAAAGGGCAAAATAGTCCAAAATGGGGGCGATATTTAGTGATACACATTTAAAACTTTAATCATTGCCTTAAAATACACAAAATCTAGTAATTATTATCCAATTAATTGTTGCTTAACCGGTGCATGCATCGGTTAGCTAAATCCATTTAAATATTCATAAATATGAAAACTTAATTCAAATAAAAAATGAGAAATTAACATTTGTGAAATTTATGGTCGCGATTAAGCCTCCTGCACTTACATCCAGATGTTTAGCGTTTCATTGTGCCATGCAAAAACGCTAATCGGAATCTCTTTCAATGGCCATTCGCATCGCAAATAATCCAAAATTTATGATCGCGGTGCAAATTAAGTTGGAATCATCAGTCTTGAAATCCTCATTATTGTTTGGACCATGCTACTGCGCCTAGTGCTCAGCTTGGGTTATATATATAACGAGGAATGGATGATTGTAACTTGGTTGAAATTGTCAAATTTCATGACATGTCAAAATGTTTTTCGAGTTTAACAATTCTTCGTTGATTCTTTAAATAGATCGTCTCCCTACTTTAATTATGTTGAAATTGAAGAAATTCTTGTGAGAAAAGCATCCATAAATATACCTATATGCATATAATATACCTATATATATGTAATATATGAAAAAAGGCACAATAAATAAATGACTTAATAGCCCTTTTACCCCCAAACTCTTAGAATGAGGACATTTTATCCATTAAAATCTAATCCGAGACCCTGAAATCTTAGAATTTGAGATACATCTTACTCCCATCGACATGGTAGGCCATGTGGTAGGTCTATCAAAAATGCAAATAGAAATTAACAAACTGTTGCACCAAAAATCTCTTGAAGAGTTTTCGCGATAAAAACTAAATAGCAGCGCGGGGCGTGTCAATCATTTTGCCGAAAATGATAAAGAGTTATAAAAATGTAAAGCTTGTGCACATTGCAATAGATAAAAGATCAGAGCGAGTGGATTGCGGGAACTGGATCAAAGTCACACCGAAGTGTCTTAATTATTGATCCCAGATTCGATTCTCAAAAGTAAAGTTTCAAAGGTTTAATTGTTATTCATAACAAGTTGAGTGTTATTCATAAAAGAAAAACATGTAAGAAATTTTTTAACGTCCAGAGACAAGATTGAAATAGAGAAAAACTCGTGGAGAGTTGTTTTAACGTCCTGAGACGAGATTGAAAAAGAGAAATATTGTGCAACGAGTAAGAACTCGATGAACAATTGCAGGGTTGCTGCAGAGAGTTTGAGGAAAAAGCGTGGAGCTTGAAAATTGAGAGAAAGCACAGGGCTTGAAGTTTTGCACGGAGCAAGTTTGTAGCTGCGGAAGCGTGTTGAAAACTGGTGGAGGAGGTCCCTATTTATAGGGGACGGCCTGGGCTTGGTCAACCATGACATCTCGCTTGTCTCTGCTTAGTCAACAAGTATTTTGCTTTTATCCAACCATGACATCTCGCTTGACTCCGATTTCTGACGATTCAAGGAACCTTCCAGGAAATTGCTGGATTACTCCGACATGCTCTCTAACGCTGATTACCACTCAAGACTACTCTAAGTGATGATCATCATACAACTTTCAGAAATCCAGGCTGACTGGCGCATTCATGTATGACCCGGGCTTCATTTGTGCCTCACAATGTTGCTAATCTGAAAAACGAAATAGCCAAAACATGTCTGACTTTGACCATGAACCACTAAGCCACGAAAATAAGCATAACTTAACCATTCTTAGCCCATGGTTCGAAAACAATAAAGATCAATTAAGAAAATGGCCTAAACCGGGGTGGAAAAACAACTTGTCCTTGATTGAAAGACTTGCAAAAGTTATCAAAATTGGTCAAAAAAGCTAAGGCACGAGATTGACTAGCCTTTAACCATAATATGACGTTACTGACATGGCTTCGTGCTTGAATTTGACCTTTTCCGAGCATGTGTCCTTAATTGAAAACCGCAGAAAAGTTACATTTGAAGTTGGATTAAGCCAATATTTCACCGGAGGTGTGCGATATGCCTAAAAAGGTATTAGAAAGAATCTTGGTTGAAATCGCCACATTCTGCATAGTGAAATTGGCTTCTCACCCCAAATTGTCCTTAATTGAAAACCGTGAAGAAGTTTTTCATACTGAGTCCGATTAAGGTGAAACCTGACCAGAATGATCAATGGAGGTCAAGGATCATCATGGTATGTTTATTGTTGTTGAAATCGCACCACCCCTGACCTGTCAATTCATCAATTTCGACATTTTGTCCTTAATTGAACAAAATGCAAAAGTTGGTATTTGACCTGATCTGATAACCATCGAATACAGGGTATGGGCGGTTAGGACTAAGTGTCAATTTGTAAAGTAACATGCCGCATATCTAAGTCAGACATGGCATTATGTGTTCTTCATATAATTAGGGATGATCGTCATTCAAGAATTAAATCTCTGCTGAACCTGAAGGTCGTGTGACATAACTTAAATTCTTATTTGACGATGTCGAGTTCTTCTTCAGGTTCCTTCGAAGTTGCTGCAAAATTAACAAAGTTGTTAATTTACAACTTTTGTTAATACAACAAGTTGGTGAAATTAAATTTTACCACCTTAAAATTATTTCATAATTTTATTTTAGCAAAAATATTAATTATGGTTGCCGAAATTAATTATGTAAATATTTTAAGAAATTAAAATTATGTTTTGGCCCAAATTAATTAAATGGACCGAAAATCACAAAACCCTTACCCTAGGGACTATAAATTGAAAGCCGCCTAAAATTCCAATTTCTTCACTTTGGGGCCGCAACATCTAGGGTTTCTTTCCTCATCAAATTAGGTTTCATGATCATGAAATATAACCTAATTTTGTGCAGCAAACCTAATTTCATACATATTTTTGGCTGATTTCAAGATCTATGCCGAAATTAAACTTGATTTTTCGACCAATTAAGGTCAAATTGTTACAATTAGGGTTCATCACTTAATTGGTTAAACCTAACCCTAATTTCTATCAAATTAACATGATTTCATGCTATATGATTCATGATTATATGCAGTAACATGTTAATTGAAAGATTTATGGCAAAATTAAATCCTAGGCCGAAAACTATATAGTTTTTGCTAGGGTTTCATGCCAATTTCTTCATTAAATTTGGTTGAATCCTAAGCCAAATTTTCTAGCTAAATTACAGCAGCTAAATCATCATATTATCATCATCAAATCAACATCCCCTAAGGTATGCATACTAGGGTTTGCGACATGAAGGAAGATTGGTGAATGTAAATTCAAAAGTTGAAAATTAATGAAGCAATTACCTTGGTTTGATGTCGATTTGGGATCAATCACCATGGACTTGATATTTGGCCTTGATTGAGCTGAATTGGAGTTGCTATCGTAGGAGTTTGATCCAAATTGCTTGATCCTTGCCAATGATTTGGAAGCCTTCAAGAAAAGAGAGCTGCGACTTGAATTGCTTGGCATGGAGGTTGATTTTGGTTGATGATTTTTGTTGTTGGAATCTTGATTCTTGGAAGCCATTGGAGCTTGTAAAGTTGCTGCAATTTTCGATAAGTATGGTACCAAGAGGAGAGGTCGACGAAGCTAGAGGAAACAAGAGGAGGAATTTCAGCCTAATCGTTTTAATTCAAGGACTTAAACTTGGGGGGGGAGCATTGTTTATACCTCAATTTACAATTGAGGGTAAATTGGTCTTCACATGAATAATATTAAGATGAGTGGTCAAGATTTGATTACAAATCCTGATGAAACTTGGTTTCTACACCACCTTAATTATGAATAAATTAGGAAATTCTTGTAAATAATTAATTAAGGCCGAAATTATTAATAAATAATAATTATTTTTGGAATAATTATTATTATTTTCTTCATATATGCCGCCCAATATTTAAGGATGTGGCAGAAAAATCATTAAGAGGTGATTCCTTTTAATGAAGTTGTCAGCAGGAGGCAGACAGCAAATAGAGAAGTTGTATGACATGTCACCATGATATGGGAGACATCTTATTGAATTAAAATAACAAACACAAGCCGTCTCTTGTGTCACAGGAGGGGCCGCCCTGTTTCAGGAAGCTATCTCCTTGTTCCCTGCATTTAAGGAGTCAGCGAGTCAAAGTTTGTCAGCAAGCAAATTACTTATTTATGTAAGAGAGGCATGAGGTTTCAAAGCTCATACCTCCTTAATACTTTCTACCTAACATGACAATGAAATTGCCTAGCTGGTTGCCATCTCTCGGGAGGCAAAACTACAACTTTTGCATTTTGTTTAAATTTAGGACAAAATGGCGAAATTGATCAATTAAGAGGGCTAGAGGCATGCGATTTCAATAATAAGCATACCATGATGATCCTTGAGCCATGCCGCACATCCTGGTAAAATTTCATCTCATTCTGACACAGTCGAAAACTTTGTCTCGGTTTTCAATTAAGGACAAGTTGTCGATTTAAGATGATCTGAGCATGGATTTCGAGCTAGACAAGTTACATCACCTTAGATACATGATATTATGGCTATATGTCAAGTTTGAGCCATTTCAGGTGTCGGTGATAACTTTTACACAATTGTCAATTAAGGACAAGTGGCTTTTCCACCCCGGTTTTAGCCATTTCCTTAGTTGAATGTTATTTTTATGATTTGATGAGTTTAATATGATTAAGTGTGATCAATTTCGTGGCTTTAATGTTAAGAGTTCAAATCTTGACATTCAGAGCAATCTCTTAGTCAAATTAGTTGATTCAAGCTCGGAAGAGGCAACAAAGACATGTCGAATTGTACCAAGGAGAGGAGGATGTTGCCAACTACATGTCAAAGAAGAGCTCAACGTGATTTCTAGAAGGTGTGTGGCATCTCAGGTAGTTCATAGGCCATCTCAGCAAAGTTTCTAGAAGCATGAAGTCATCTCCTTTCTTGAAGTTGTCATCTCCTGGAGTAGTTGAATCTGAGTCAGAGACTGTCAAGCCCATCAAGCTTCAAGGTCCATGCCGCCCCCTATATGATGGGATCAACCCTAATGCTTCAACACGCTACAAACTTGCTCCGCGCAAAAAATAAGCTTCGTGTTTATTCTCCTAAAGCTTCGTGCTTTTTCTCAGGAATCTCCGCGATTTCCTCTTGTTCATCACGAGTTCTTACTCGTTCTTCAATATTTCTCTATTTCAATCTTGTCTCCGGACAAAACAACACTCTTTTAGTGTTTTTCTCTGTTTCAATCTTGTCTCCGGACATACAAACACTATATACGTGTTTTTCTCTTCAGCAATAACAATCAACTTGTTTAATTTCTTTCAATTTCAAAAGAACAGCTTCTGCAACGCAAATTTAGGAAAACTTGTCTGGGATCGATGATTTAAATGTTTCGGTGTGACTTTGATCCAGTCTTCACAAATTGCTCTGATCTTTAATTCGCTGCTCCGCGCATTGGATTCATGTCTTTTACACCTCTTTGTCAATTTCAGCAAATTGACTGGCACGCCCTCAAGCGGTCATTTAGTTTTTAACGCAAAAACTCTTCAAGAGATTTTTGGCACAACAATGACTTAATTCTATCTTAGAAAGGATTACGTATTTCAAATTCTAGGAGTTCATGGGGGAAATGTCCTCAATAAGTTAAGAGTTCAAGGGACACTTTATCCTAAATTATAGTGCAAGGCCAAATTGTCCACATTTAATTAAGAGTTAGAGAGCAAAATAGGTATTAAGCCATAAATATAAATAGTAAATAATAAGTTGTGAATGGCAAATCATATATTGAAGGTTGGTTGGGAATATGAAGTTGCCAACTTTTCTAAGATGTACGTATTCATTAGATCATCGTCTGCATTATATACAAGAAGAGGAAAATGCCAAATACCACTTTCTGATTCTTGCATGATTTTTCTTCCATCTTGGAAAGAAGATATCATGTCCCCAGGGACGGAGCCAGAAATTTTGATTTGGGGGACGAAAGTTCTATGTGATATTAAAATGAAATTTGGTTTAGGTAAATTCATCTATAGGTATTTCCATATCAAAATTAAAAAATTTCAATAAATTTTCATTTTAATTTAGATGACTAAAAATTAGAATTAATTTGGTGCCAAAAAAAAAGTTAGAATTAATTTACTCTAACATAACCTTGAGCTCAAGACTTCTTTTAACTACCTCTTATGTGCCAAAAAAAAAATCTTAAAATTGTTTATATATAAATAACTAAAGTTTAATTAGTACCACAGAAAAAAAGTTTAAACACCAAACATAAAGATAACAAACAAAGAAATAAAGCCAATATAAAGTTGCGAAATCCACATACAGTTTAAACGTGAAATTATAGATTTTGAGGGGCATATACCTACCAATTAAGGCAAAAAAGCCAAAAAGTCATGTGTTACCATGCTTCTATTTAAAGCTCCCAGTAATGATTTGTAGTTAGACGATTTGAGTAATTTGAATTACTCAAAATATATAAACTAATTCTATATATAGGCAAATTGATAAATAGTTTAATATTATTAAAAATAATTGATCATTTAAGTATAAATGAATTAAAATCATATAATTTGTTTAATAAAAAAAACCAATATATTACTTGGGGGGGCAAAATTGAAGTTCAATATAATTGCATAATAATATCACATGTATATATAAGCTTTCGGGAAACTTTAGGGGGGCGACCGCCACCCCCCACCACCCCCTAGCTCCGTCCCTGCATGTCCCAATAAGTGAAGCAAGTGCGTCCCCAGCCTTTTGTCTAAATCTCTAACCAATTCCTATCATTGGGATTCCAGCAGGACTGATCTCCTAGTACTTCTTCATTAACTCCTCTGTTTTGCTTTCATTTCTCTTCTTAGCAACCTAACTGATCTGGTCAGTATATACGAAACCAAATATCTTACCAATAATTAATCTTACCATCTTATCTTATCTTATCTTATCTTATTATTACTACTATATAAAATCACGAACTCAAAAATCTTAATTGGAAAATTTCATAAATACCCTTAGCATTATAGTATAATAATTTTTTAATCATTTAATAATGATTGGTAGAAGTATAACATAAAAAAAAGTGTAGGGAGCAATTGGGCAAGTTTGATATCTCCTGCTGCAATTAATGGATGTCTTTGATTAATTTTATATATATATATGTCTCCAATCTGATGCTTTGCTTGAAGGAGTTGACATCCTGCACCATGGAAAATGCTCTTGTTTGAACTCCATAACGTTGCTTACTCCTAATTTAACTCCCATTTGATTGAGATACATTAGGACTTGTAGAAAAATACTTTCTCTTCTGTTCCCTGCATGAATACATGTACAAAAAATAGTTATAACTACCAAAAACCGAAGATCCCCTATCAACAAGTGTTCAAAAGGATCAATCGTACGTGGTAGTAATCTATCAATTTTTCCTCAGTTTTCTTCATAAAGTTGAGACATCCAAAGTCTAATCCAATGTGATGATGAGGATGTCTCAAAAGTATCAATTCTAAGACCCAAAGAGCAAGCACATTTGACTTTGACTTTGAGAAATAAATGTTCAAAGAGTTTCATCTTCATTTTGACAACATTGTTGGCAAGTAGATGAGATATTCATACCTGTGCAACTGGGTAGACAATCATTGCAGATTTTCCTTAAGAAAATGATTATTCTTTTGTGCAATCCAATCCTTTTCACTCCAACTATTGCTTTCCTGCTCTTGTAGTTTGTATCCTGATTTGCTAGTATAGTTTCCATTTAAACCTCCATAATAGTCCATCCTTAATATTAGTAACTAAGAAGAATCCTAACTGATCTGATCTGGGGTTAAGAGTAATACCATAATGCTGCATTTTATCCGTATCCCATTTTAAACTTCTCCAATCAAAAACATCTTTAACAAATAAAGCTTCATTTTTCCTGAAAATCAGGATTTCTTATATATGTAATTTCCTTGTGCTTAAGGTTGACACCATTTCCAATTTGCCACATCAATCCCTTCTTAAGCAAATCTCTACCTTGTAAGATACTACTTTTCTAAGTCCAGCAATCAAGACGTGCTTTGTATGTCCACAAATTTATGCCTTGTACAGTGTTTTTGCAACAAAATTTTGGACATGAAAGTTCTGATTTAGTGAGAATTTTCCATGCTTGCTTAGCTAATAAAGCATTATTAATGTCCTCACTTTTCCTGAATCCTATTCCTCCTTGTTCCTTTGGTAAACAATGATGATTGCAAAATGCTATTGATATGATAATCATTCCTGTCCTCTTTTTTTTTTCTTTGACGAGAGATATCATTCCTGTCCTCTTTTTTTTTTCTTTGACGAGAGATATCATTCCTGTCTATTGCTAATTTTTTGATGTTGTGAAAGGAGAAAATTGGTGATTAAATTTATTGTTGTTGTTTGAGGTCTAATACTACTTGATTCCGATTTAGTTTAGGTGTAATATGATTATATTATCGGATGCTCTCAATTATTATTGTGAACGGAGAGAATAGATGATGAAAAACTTCTCATTTGATGTCCAATTTAACTCAATTCCGATTTAGTCTAGGTTTAGATAAAAGATTGGGCATATCATTCATGTCATGTCTTTTAGATCTCCCATGCCTACCATTTCCAACAAGTATCTTGACATGTTTATTGTCCAACAACTTTCTCCTGTCTCTAGCCCCAATCTGAGTTGCAAACTTGCAGATATTAACCTTAATCTTTTATTCATTCGAAGGGCAAATTGATCTTTCAGAGTTTCTTTTGTATTTTCTTCTCTTAATCATTTGAAGTTACTAAGAAACGCTCGAACAACCAAGACGTGAAAGAAAACAAGATCAGATTAGAGTTGAAACTTGAAAGTTTGAAGACAAAAAGTGGTGGGGGATATCTTTGTACTTTTTTTTCTTTTTACTTCAATAAATAAACTTAGCAAATATATACAAGGAAACAAAAACAGCTGGACCGAGAAACATCTGCCATTGATGCATTAAGGCCAGTTTCTTTTATGTACATAATTAAGGCCCGAGGAAAGTTCCCCTCGCAAAAACACCAAAAAATAACCATATTTCAACCCAACATCTTAAGGAGTTGTCAAGCTCTTTCCAAAGCTACCATTGCCACCGAGAGAAGAGACGGTTTCATCCTTGCACTGTCCACAGGTTCGAGCCATGTGTAGAGACTCTCTGCATCTGTAGCAAACGAACTTTGCAGGCACCGCGTCGGAATCTTTAATTCCCGAACACCTTGTGTGCTGCCACACCCCACAAACATCACAAGCCAACATCCTTTCCCCGTCATCATCCTTAGCTCCACAAAAGCAGTCCACCAGTCCACCGTCCACCTTTCAATCCCTCTTTCCACCCTAAATTTACTGAGGTTATTTTTCCTCAGGCATCTCCCTCGAACTCAGACTGATTCAGTTGACCCCAATAAGAGCTTGACTTGGGTGGAGTCCTCTACACCTCCAAAGCCAACCAACTCTTCAGCTTGGAATCTTCTGAATGCCAAATATACGTCCTGGAATGCCTTAGAAGCTTCAACTTTGACGTCTGATACTGTAGCATTAAGTGGTAACACTAGTAGTTCTGCAGGTGGATTTGGGGCAACTTCTTCAGGTTGGTCCACAAGTTCCAAGTGGCATAAGAGGGAAACTACAGCTTCATTCCGCACAGAAAGCTTCTCAGGCATATAATCTTTCACAAATTGCTTACAGTCAAGGAGCTTCTCAGCTGAACTGATGGCAAGATTTCTTGTCAGATCATTTATGTCACGCCCCGACCCGACCCGACAGTCGACCACGGACAACCGCTGTGTTGCCTCGAAACACGTGCCGGCCAGTCACACGCATCGAGACTCCACGAAGCGTCAATACCAGATGAAAACGACGAAAACATAAATTGATTAAAAGGTTCAAAAGCAAAAGTTTTTCTATCAGAGTAAAAGTGGAATCATAAAAAAAACGAAATAATATAAATGTCCTAATAAATCGAAAACCAAATCAAATCCAAATAGTAAGTTAGTAAACAAGAAACAAGGCACGAGGAAAGACAATGAACAGAGACAATGCCAGTGGGACCCGTCATGTAGTGAGAAGTACCTCTAAGAGCGGTAGGGATGGCAGTGGTGTGGTTTTTTGCGGATATCCGACCCGTTTAAAATCCGAAACCGTTTACTAAACGGTTATGGAGCGGTTTTGGATAGTTGAAGCACTATCCGTTGAGGTTTTGGAGCGGTTTCGGTTTTAGGGTCATGGATAGCGGATATCCACATAAAAACCGTATAAAATCCGTTTAAAACATAAAATTGGGCTAATTTGGCGGTTTTGGATTCAGATTCGGTTTTTAGACGGATATCCGCTTAATAACCTCCTCAGAGGGGGGACATTTAGCAGCACTAGAATCATTGCGACTGGTGGTTACTGAAACATTTTGAGGCTCAAGTCTGTAACAGATAAAAACTACCAATTAGACAGCATACTGTAAGAGATCAACATATCATGACTGACATGAAACATACGAAAAGGGAGGACAATAATAATCTGATGCTCAATATATTGGCCTATGTATTACAAATCTGACAGCAATAGAATTTTTAGGCACAAAATTGAGCTAACCAGTAACCAAAGATACATGTATTTGTGAATTACGCAAGCATTTAAAGAGACCAAACCACATACCTATACTCGAGAGCACCTGAATCAGGATTGCGTCTCGAAGTAACAACCATTCCTTCTGCCGCCATTTTCCCACCAAGTTCCATGATGCAATGATCAAGGAGTTCTGGAGAGGCCCCTCTGCAGACAGCTCCCCTAAGAGCACGAGAACTTACCCAATTGGACCCAGACACAGCCCGAAGCACTCTAAACATGGCCTCTTCAATGCGCGCAACATCAGCTCTACTCCATGATACTACCCCTGAAGAAGAAGTATGTGGTTTCTTGCAGGTAGCATCTTCAGCCCTAGAGGAAGATTTGTGAGAATCATGGATCAACCTCACCAAAAAACAAAAGAGGTCCTTTCTATTTACAAGCTCCTGCTTTCATAAAGACTGGTAAAATGAGACTACATCTTGCAGACGAGTGCTGGGTTTCCATCCTTGTGTAAGGAAGATGGATAACGGAAGGCTAGAAAGAGTTTCGACAGCTGATTTATAGGCATCAAATGTCAAGGCAAAGCTACCGGCGCCAATTTCATAACCCCAATCCCCATACCACGGATGGCCTTTGATAATGGCATGAAGTAGCCGATACTCCAAACCATACTTTTTTGATACATCCATCACGCTGACCTTCCTGCTTGCAAGAGATGCGGAGTCATTAGATGATAACAGTTGAATAAAAATACAGACAATAAATGTACTGATCATAATTTCTGAATTAAAAAGGAAATGTAATGAATAATATTCTATCTTTCATTACAAAGCCCTTGCATATAAAGCAAACTATCATCATCAAATTTTACAAGTAATTGGTAAAGAAACATGCAATGATATCTGACCTGACACCAAGGGTTTTACATAGTCTATCCTAGAAGTCCATGATATGACATCCTGAAAAAACCCTAGAACCCCATCTCTGCCATTGACCCTAAAAAGGTGACCATAACCATTAAAATGGATTACGCCATGCAATAGATGAATGGTGTCCTCCAATTGGTGATACACCCAAACCTCAACATCATCTGTAGTTGTCACGTGGCTGCATGACTTGCATCTGAAAAGAAAAATGACAAAAAAAAAAGATTAAAGCATATTTAATCAGGTCAAAAATATCAAATAGAGCAAAGCTGGCAAAATGATAATATAATAGCATGATTACTTGCGTAAAGCAACAGAATATGCTATTACATATAATATGATAGCCAGTTTTGTCAGACATTCATAGTATGTGCATTTCATATTAAAAAGGAAAGAAAAAGAAGAACTATGTCAATAGATTCATCATTTTCAAAATGGAACTCAACCCAATAGCTATCTGATCATTGTCAATAGGATGCTTCATGATTACATGATCCACAAAATTCTATCATTTTTCTTAACTTGAAAAGTAATCTTGGGAAAAGAAAATATGACCATCCTATTCTACAAGACTACAGTAAGTTCTAATATGTTAAAGCTGGAAAATCACAATTGGCATCCAAGTTCAGACCACCTTAACGTAAAATTATTCAAGAAGTTGGAGAGTAGCAGCAAACCCAACAATTATTGGGTGTTGACCCAATGTGCCATTCATGAATGTTATCTACCATACAGAAAGATCATCACATGAGTGAAATAATATAACAATGAGTTAATACCTTAATTCTGACAAATGCAAGACATCTCCACAGCGCACACAAGGTTTGCGGTAGCCACCAATGGAATTACCATCAGCCTTAATGATAAAGTGGTAGCGTTTTGAACATACTGGATGACCACTCCACCCTGGCCATATTCAAAGAATAAAACATCATTAGTCAATAGATTAAAACCCAAATCATTAAATAACACATTTATTTGTTGATCAAATGTTAATCCTAACATCAAACGGTCGTAAGTTGCCTTAATTCTAAAGAAAACGACTTACTAAAGTGCCTATAATTGTGATGCAAAAAAAAAAAGTGCCTAGAGATGGATGAAAGAGAGACTCGGTCAATACTCAGTCCGAGTCCACTTACCAACGACTCGGCATTGGTTGCAGTAGATGGATCTAGATCTAGCCACATCCTCCTCCACCACGTCAAGAAAGACCATGGCGGGGGAGGAATCAGGTCCCTCCGTCGCGTCACCGACTCTGAAGAGGATCTGCCAAGTCATCAGGTGAGGGAAAAGAGAAGATGGAGGCGGCATGAGCGCGTGCTTCGTTAAAAACGCCCTAACGTTGGTCCGAAATGGCATGGAAACGCCAGATCCAGAAGCTGAAGAAGGGAAGGTGAGGAAATCGTAGAGATCAACCGTTACTCTCCTCTTCATCCTCTTGACTGGCATGCCGTTCACAACCATAGTTGGATACCGGCGACGTGTGGAACAGATTTGAGGCGCGTGAGACGAGATTTGACGGGTGGAAACCGGCGGCGCGTGGGACGGATTTGAAGCGCGTGAAACGAGATCTGGCGGTTAGAAAGTCTGGATCGGAAGCGATGAGGAGGATTTGGGAAGGGGGAAAGAGAGAAAAGGGGAGGTGAGAAGGAAAAAAGAGAAAAGATTTGGCTGTTTTTACGGTTAGTGACCGGATGAGGGAGTGAGTACTGTGGGGGTTTTTTTTTCCTCTTTTTTTTATCATCAATCCACAAAATCAAAAGGTAGTTTTGATCTGATTTGATGATTGATGATATGGCTATTTTTTAGCTTTCTCTTTCTTCCACATCATAAATACGAATACAGTATAAACAAATTTTTGGTTTGGTTTTGGCCTTTGGGGAATTATTGAGAAGAGTTTTCATTAACTAGTACTTTGTTTAAGTCGGTTTTGGGAGAAACGAGAGAATGCAAAGGGAATCCTAATCATCTTTTCGATTTTTTTTAGCTTGCTCTGTAAGATTTTCCCTCCTAGGATGAAATTACGAGATTACCTTTTATAAAAATAGGCTCAAAGAATGAAGACGTGAACTCAACTTCCAAGAAGGTTCGTGCCGTGGTATCTTTTTTTTTTTTTTTTGTTAAAACCCCAGCCCGGTTTCTTTATGTAACGCAATACAATCTACAGATATATAGTACTATACTATACTATATTTTTTTTTTTGCCAATAATACTAAGATAAAGTGCATATAATAATTTAATGAGTTTTTTATAATAATAAAATTAAAATTAATATAAGGGTTTCCTCATATCCATCGATCAATAAAATTTGCTCCTTCGGTGGACCTTTGTTGAAATGGTATATTCACTAATTAAGAAACAAAAGGGTCATTATATGCATCAATGGATATAAACTTTTTGTATTACATCTATATATACTATATTAAAAAGTACGTTTACCTGTAAAACTTTTGAATCGCTCACTATACCCTTATTTGTCAAATATATTTCTAAACTTTCATTATGTAATTAATATATTTTAATTTTCTTATATTATTCATTAATTAATATATATGAATTATATGCAATTAATTTGGATTTGATTAAATTTAATTTTCTTAATATATCTTATTTTTTTCTGGCAAAAAAAAACATATCTTATTTTTTATTAAATGACCGTACTATTACATTACATAAATTTGGATTCAACATAAATTTGGATTTAATTAAATTTAATTTAAGATTTTGGTTTTATCTTTTACCCTTAGATTTATTAAAAGTTTTAAACTAATGGTCAAGATTTTTTTTTTTCGGCAGCAAAACTAATGGTCAAGATTAAATCAACTAATTACAACAATTTATTAGTCAATATCACGATTCTTGATCAATTTAATTTCAAGATCTAATAATACATAATTCCAATTATCAATCTAAAATATATTTTCTTAAAACGTTGATAATAGAACCAAAAATCTTAGAAAACTAAACAATACTGTATCTTTTTTGCAATTCGTTCAGGCCATGGCCAATTTGAAAGGCTTTAGTTCTCACAATTTCTTTGGGATTGAGAATTTAAAACATTTGTTTACGATTCAAAGACAATTTTTGGAAAGCAAGAATGGAAAATCAGCATCAATTGGTTCTTCAGAAAATGTAAGAAAAGTTTTATCTTTATTCCAAATCCTAACGAGATATGGTTCACCGACAGTGTATGGAGTCTATACATTGACGATGCATCAAATATATAATAATTCTTATTATTATCAATATATATTCCAATATAATTTGTTAATTATTTTTTATTTGTTTCAAAAAATGTCTTTCTCCTTCAAAATTTTCGAATATTCGCGATTTAAAAGTATCGCAACAAAATTGGACTATTAAGGTACTCCTCATCCGTAAAGAAATGAGGGACAACTATTCAAATGGTCGTGGATATGGTGAAATTGATCTTCGTTGATGAACATGTCTTCTAGCATTAATATTTTTTCTTTTTAATTTTAACTTTATATAATAATGAACCGATATTCTAGCAATAATATTTTTTTATTTATTTTCCTTTTAATTTTAACTTTATATTAACTACATCTATTTTTGTGTAAGACACTCACATTCAAGCAGTTATATTCAATGATGATGTGGTGGATAAATTCTTTGACCCTTTTGTAAATTTAAACACATATACCATCTCTAATACACTGGTGAACCAAGCAAATCCTAAATATTTGAATCTTAATAAAAAGATTGAGTTTTCACCAACAAAATATATCCTAAATATTTGAATCTTAATAAATAGATTGAACTTTCACTAACAAAATAGTATACTATTGTAAGTGAAGCTTCATCTATATATTACAATAATGTTGTGATATATCATTTTGTTCAATTGGAAAATGTCATAGAATATACCAATAGGGGTTGGATAGGTACAATCCATTGTTTTTAAATTTGATTTTAATTATTAATATTGGTTATTATACATCAATTAATTGCTACAGTTTAATCTTTGATATTTTTGACTGATGGAATTCAAAATGTTTTTTAAATATACGATACTGAATGTTGGAGTATATTTGCCGCAAAATGTTTTCTCTCATGGACAACTATATGTACCACTCTCTCGGGGAATTCTCATGTCTTCAAGTCAGAAAATACAAAGAAGCAGAAGGGAACATATACAAAAATGTTGTATATAAGGAATTTCTACTTTCGTAAAGATAATTTGTTACTTATAAAAAACACAATTTCGTTACATTAAATAAATAATTTTGGATACCACAATTTATTAATACTTGATTTTAAATGTCTAATATGTCTTATGTAGGTCAGTGTGAGGATGGTCAAACATTTACGAATACAAATGTAATATATTTTACATGATTTTGTTTTAATGTATTTTGATTACATACTAATCTTCGACTTCTAATTTAAGTTTTATGTATTTTAATTGAATATTTGGTAATTTCTTATTATTTTCAAATATTATGAAATATATTTTGTTCAAACGCGTTGTGCCACGTGCAACGCACGTGAAGATGAAAACTAGTTACAATAAAATGGTCATTTGATTTTGAAAAAAAAAAATCATTTGATCAAGCCATTTTCAGCTTGCAAGTATAAGAGTTTAGTTATGGCTAAATAGCCATTTTGCCCCCTGAACTTTGCAAAAATGGGCCAATTTGCCCCCTGAACTATTTTTTGCGTCATAATGCCCCTTTAATTTTCAAAATCAGGTCAAATTACCCCTTACCGTCAACACCGTTAGTCACGTGACTAACAGTTCCGTCAGGGACCAGGTTAACCGCTGACGTGGCATTTTTTGCTGACGTGGAAATTCCACGTCAGCAAGAGTGGGCCCCTAGGCGGGAAAAATCCCGCCAAAAAAAAAACCCCGAAAAAATAAAAATAAAAATTGAAAAAGAGATTAAAAGGATGGGATCTGACCTTTTTTTCTTTCAGCATTCTTATTTTCCCCCTTTTCTGGTTCTCTCCCTCTTTTGAGTTTCATGGGTTCTGCAAGAGATGAGTCTTCATCCAAAAAGAAGTATAATTCGAATTGGGAGTTGCTTTGTTATTGCAAGGAAGTCTGTCCAATTAGAACTTCTTGGACAATAGACAACCCCGACAGGAGACTCTATGGTTGCAGAAGATTCAAGGTGAGATTTTGAGTTTTTTGTATAATTTTGTTCGAAATTAGGGGTAATCGTTTTGGGTTTGTGAAATTTGAGTTTTTATTCTTCTATTTGTGTTTTTCATAGGGAGGTGGAGGTGGCTGTAATTTCTTTGATTGGTATGAAAAGCCATTGCCTGAAAGAGTAGGGCAGATGTTATTTGCATTTCGAGAGAAAAAAATAAGGCTAACTATTGAAAATGAAAGGCTAAGAAGGCAGCTCCGGAATGTTGGATTCAAAGTAGATGATGGTTATTCTCTTGGTGGAAGCACATCGACTGGTGTAGTTGGCAACAATGTTCTTGATCAAGATGAAGCTACTGGAAAGTATGGTGGACTCGAGCCTGAAGAAATTGAGAAAATTGGAGTTGAAGTGGATTTGCTTAAAGAAGATTATAGGAAACTAAAACTGATTGCATGCTCAAACAAGAAGTCAAAAGAAATTTGGAGATTGTGCTTTTTTATTTCTTGTGTATTAAATGGCTTAATTTTGTTGTATTTGAGAAGCAATTCCAATGAGAATGGATTTCTTGCACTGCCATAGTGCAAGTGTTTGTGATACCTGTATTAGCAATCAGAAAGATCAATGAAAATATAACTTTCATAGCTTCAATAAACTGAAATACCTGCTTAATTTCATTTGAATAAGCTTTGAATACAAAAAGTGTTTGCTCATCCAATACATGCTACATCATTTGGTTTAATATTCAGATGTGTCCCAAAATGAGTTCATAACTATGGCTAAAACCATCAGCTAATTTTTACATTTTCCACAAATCTAATATCCAAAACAAACATAAAAACAGTGGCAGATTGTTCATTTCTTCTTCTTAACTGATTCCTGAGTGCCCACTGGATCTGCATTTGAACTTCTCCCCCTTTTAGTTCTAGCAGCAGGTTCTTTTGAAGAGTTGCCAAAATCAAATGCATTCTGCAAAATAACCACGGACAAGTAATCTGGTTTATTTCCATATACATAACATATGAAAGCAAAAAATGCCAAGAGTCTACTTACATAAAAGGTAGAGGTTCCATCTTTTTTGGTGTACAATCCCATGCCTTTAGTAGACTTTTTCTTATACTTGACTTCTGACACTGTGATCTTCCTTTTCCCTTTTAGCTTGTCTTCTGCAGCAGATTGCATTGGTTGAGATCATGGTGCAATGTTTTCTCTAATTGTGATGCCAGACAATGAAGTTCGAGTTGAGTTAGATTTTGCCACCCTCCTTGATGGACCTTTGCTCGTTGCAGAGGCGTTGACATTGGCATCTGTTTTGGCTTTGATTACTGCAGGACCTTTGCTTGCTTGAGGACCTTTGCTTGAGCTTGTTTCTTTCGAACCTTAGAATAAGCATGAAATCCAGTAATAAGTTACCAAAAGCAATGCCATATATATATATGTGTGTGTGTGTGTATATATATATATATATATTTAAATCTGACCATGGTAATTTATAGATACCTGAGCTTTTGGTGGATTTTTGCAGCTTATCATCTTATGTCCTTGTGCCCCACAATTGCCACAAGTTATGATGGTGCCATGCCTACCAGTCCCAGGTCTGACATTTTTATCTTCAAGCCCCTTTCTCCTGTTTTGCTTTGGTCTCCCAGGCTTTTGCCTTTCCTTCAATGGTGGCAGCAACTTTTCCATGCCAAGTTTTCTCTAGTTATGGGGCCCATTAATGGGATCCAGTGAGTAAGCATAAGTGTTCATGTAAGTCTCCTTACTGTAACATGGGTCAAGGAACTTATCTGGGTCACCTCCTCCAGCTCCAGTTCTCCATATTGCACAAATAGCATGGCAACATGGTATGCCTGAAATCTGCCAATATCTGCAACTGCACGTCCTCCTATCTAACTTCACAATGTAGCACATTCTTCCTTTCTTCATTTCAACCCCATTTACACCATATGAAACCATTTTCCATTCCCTAGCTTCCTTTTTTCTTTCATCAAACTTCTTTTTAATCAAAGGAGCATAGTTATGCTTCCATTTTGAACAGAAAATTCTTTTGGCTTCAATTCTCTTCTGAGTCTCCTCTCTTATTTGTTCTAACATAGTAATGATACTCTTCGTTCTTGCCTCCAATAGTATTGAATTAAAACTCTCACATATATTGTTATCCACCATGTCACACTTTGCATGTTCTCCATAAAATGCCCTTGACCATGCCCTTGGGTTCTTGTCATCTTGCATTAGCTCTTTCCCAACTGTATCATTTTTGGCAATCAAACTATCAACTTTAGCTTGACATTCTTCCTCTGTACCGGCCTTGACAATCCCCCAATAAGCTTGTTCATATGACCTATCCAAAGTTCTTCCAATCCAATTAGCAAAAACATGTCTAGCACAATTTCTGTGCTCAGCCCTTGGGATCTCTTCACTAACAGCACGCTTCAAACCCTGCCAGTATCAAGAGAGATAATAAATAAATGCAAAACAAGCAATAATAATTTGGAAAACAATAATTTGAGCTTTACCTTATGCTGGTCAGACATGATAGTGAATTTAAAACCATCACAAACATCCAAATCATCCCTCAACAATCTCAGAAACCATCCCCATGTGTCTGTATCTTCAGTTTCCACCACAGCCCATGCAACATGATACATCTGATCATTTGCATCCTTTCCAACAGCACTAAGAATTTGACATTTGTATGGGCCCTTCAAGAAACATCCATCAACCCCAATAATCCTCCTACCACTGTCCTTCCACCCCATTTTCAAAGCACGAAAACAGCAGTAAAACCTCCTAAAATGTGGAGGGGAGTCATCTGTCACTCTTTGAACTTCCAACTTAACAGTGCTTCCAACGTTCTTGTCTAGCAATTCATTGGCATAATCCCACATCAAACCAAATTCTTCATTGTAGTTGCCAGCAATTGAATCTCTGATCATTTTTTTTTTTTGCCCTCACAACTGTTCTCCTAGCAATCTTTATCCCATACTCAGTCTCAGCATACGAGTGTAAATATTTAAGTTTCAATTTAGGGTTACTTACCATCATTTGTTGGAACTTCTCAGCAATGTTTTTTGCTTTCACCATCTTATTTGTGAAAGAGCCAGAGCATCTATGTTCATCAATTAATGTCTTCACCCTAAACCCTCTACACTGACTGCACTCACTAGCCATAATCAACCACGGACAGTTTGGAGCAGAGTTACTGATCAGACCAAAATGATGCATGTTTTTATGGTCATTTTCCTATGCTTTTGAATGTATTTGTGTTAGATTTTACCCTATAATGCTTACATTTGTGATTGTAGGTGTTGAAGAGGTAGAATATGCAAATATGTTAATTTAGGCACTTTTTGGAGCTATTTTGGTTGATTTTTAGCACAAAGGTTTTTCATGGATTTTCTTGGAAGAAATTGGAGATCTCGTGTTCGTGAATGAAGAATCTATGGAGTCAATTTTATGCCAATTGAAGTCATAAAGTTGAAAGCTATAAAGTTCCAAAGCAAAGGAGTAAGAAGAATTCAAGTTGCAAGAAGACATGTCGAGCCATCAGGAGGACATGGGTGATCAGGCTTAAGACCTGGGTGCTCATGCCAACCAGGTGGGCGCCCAGCGCGAGTCGGGGCCTTTGTCAGCGCGCGCCATCAGCCACTTGTGGGTGTCTTCATGCTGAAGCTTCTTCCTTTCTTTCTAGATTTGGAGTCAGTTTGGGAAAACAGCCATAACTTTTGATCTAGAACTCCAAATGAGGCGTATGAATATGCGTTAGAAAGCTAACTCCGAGAGCTACAACTTTCGTGTTTTGGTCGAGACCCAATTTTGCCGTTATCGTGGACGAAAATGCCCCTAAAGTTTCTGCAGACGTGCTGGACCTAGAAAAGCCCATGAATTCAAGCCCAAATTGATATGATTAACCTAATTTCGGTATTTGGAGATAGCCCAGACCTTGAGGATGAAATTCCACTCAATTGAAGAGGGTTTAATGAGCTTAAAAGTCTATTTTGTCCTAGTTTAAGTTTGCCCTAAGTCTCTAGTATAAATAGACATCTTTTCTCTCTAGAAAGGGGTTTTTTTTTAGACGAATTTGGAGAGCAAGGGGAGCCGCCGGCCAGACCTATCTTCCTAGGTTTTTCTATTCCTTTTTCTTTTGATGGCTACTCAATTCATGAGTAGCTAATCTTTTATTTCTCCAATGTAGGATCTTATTGATCTCTTGACTTATAATTTATGGGGAGACTTTTGTTCTTTATAATTTGATTTTCTATTTGAATATGTTTCTTATCCCTATACTTCATCTTATGTGTTCATATTTTGATTGATTTGGAGGCCTACTTATCTTGAGATTTATGAATGCTATTGTTAGATTCAAGTTGGCTTGAGTCAAGCTAATATTGGTCCAAGTAACAATTGTTAATTCTAGGAGTCCTAGGTTCAATGGGATTATCAAACCTTGTTGAAATCTATAGGCCGAGATGGTAATAGATGTAGATGAGTTTGGTATTGATTTATCATGCATGCGGAAAAATAGATCTTAATGCTTGCTCTATGATTCTTCCCAGGGGGATGCTTGATTAGAAACAATAGAAATTGGTTTTTGCGAGATGCGGATTGATTTTATTAGCATGTTGGAGGGTTGAGTATTCCTCTCCTATACCAATTATTCAAGTAGAGTTGTTTAAGATATTAGGGAGATTATTTTATTCTAAGGAAAGTTGAAGCCTACGTCTTAGGATATATACTACTTTGGAGTAATTTATGATGCTTAATTGATTGGCAATTAATATCAAATTCATGATTTGTGTCAATGATCCATATCAATCTAGTCAAGAGTGAAATTAATTCTATATTGGAGACTTGTCTTATATAGTTTGTTACTTGATTTATTTTGCTTCTAGTTTGTTTTGTTAGTATTAATTTAGACTACTTGATCTCAACTTTCAAACTTCTTATTTTGAACACAATAAATTAGTAAGGAAATTATCTTCTCTCTCTGTGGATTCGACCCCTACTTACCCTAGCTATTTAGTTAAGTTTTGTGGGGATTTATCTTGTGATTGCTCAACGACTCGATCACAATTTTGGCGCCGTTGCCGGGGAGAGTTGTTTTTAGTTTCTTTACTTTTAGGTTGTGTTGTTTGTAAATAATTGTTTTTCTTTTTATTTTTCCTTTTTACTTTTACACTTGATCATCTTTGATTTGTAGGAAGGATTCAATGGAGCAATCACTCACTATAAGGGAATTGAATTTCAATTGTGAAATGAAGTCTCCTTGCATTGATTATCCAGAAGATTTTTCCTACGAGTTGAAGCCAGGAGTGATCCGTTTGCTACCAACTTTTCTTGGAGAATCTCATGAAAATCCTCATGAGCATTTACAAGATTTCATCATCAGATGTGCTATGATCACCAAGATGCCTCAAGAGCAAGCAAAGCTTCGGACTTTTCCAATTACCTTGGGAGGCAAAGCGAAAGAATGGTTTTGGAGTCTGCCATCAAAGTCGATTACTACTTGGAAGGAGATGGAGAGAGCATTCTTAAACCAGTACTTCCGGAAGCAAAACGTGCTGATGTCAGAAGTAAAATCAATTCTTGTCGCCAATTGCCTAATGAGAAGTGGTTTCAATATTGGAAAAGGTACAACACGATTTGTGAAAGCTGCCCATACCACAACATAAGCGAGGAGCTCTTAATACAACAGTTCTATGATGGATTGTTCTATGAAGATCGAGTTTATATTGATGCAACCAGTGGAGGTAGCCTGACACTTAAAACACCCACACAAGCAAGGAAGCTGCTCAACATAATGGCAGAAAACATTCATCAATTTAGCACATCTGAAGAGATTCTTAAGCACAATGAGCCAGAGATTAAATCATCAACTCGTGAAGAGATGAAGGAAATGAAAGAGATGGTTCAGTCACTCAAGATGGAAGTTGTTGATCAAAAGGAGATAATAGTCAATTTGATGCGCTATTTAGTAGCAAATCAAGAGATGAATCATCAACAACAGTCATCTTTGCAAAAACCTTTGAACATAGCTCAAGAACACAAGAACAACGTGGAATTTGACAATGGATCGAACAAAGCGCAAGGATATGGAATCAATTCGATGGGAATGGAAGAATATCAACCAGGAGCTACAAAAGAGATGGAGTCATTGGAAATTCCAATTTTTTCCTCTACACCATCATTTGAATCAGTTCTTCCTAACCCCGAAGTGAAACCATCACCAACTGTCATACCCCATGTGCAAATGCCCAGTGATGAGGAGAATTCAGTGAAAAGCGAGGAGGAAGAGAAGCTTGATTTTGGGACAAATTCGGTATCATCTACAACAATTTCTCAAGATCCACTAAGGAAGAGGAAGGAATCAAAGAAGAAATCGATGCAACCTAATGATTGTCTGCCACCCTATCCTCAATTGTTCATGAAAAGACATAAGGGATGCTTGGGAGGTAATCAATTGGATTCGTTTCTTGGATCAAAGGTAAACATTCCTCAAGTAGCTTCAATCGAGCAAGTGCCAAGGTACGCATCTTTTCTCAAGCAATTAAATGTATGATAAAGGTAAACTTAAAGAATAATGAATTGGTATGCATGAATAGGAATATTTTCTGCTGCTTTTCAAGGGAAATTGCCCCATAAATGCAAGGATTAGGAGCATTTACTATTCCATGTAATATAGGAGGCAATATGACAGTGAAAGCAATGTGTGATTTAGGATCTTCAATTAATGTCATGCCATATTCCATTTATCTTCAATTAGGTTTAGAGCCCTTAGTCAAAACAAATATCATCATTCAATTGGCTGATAGGACTAACATTCATCCGGAAGGATTGGTTGAAGATGTCTTAGTGCAGGTGGATAAGCTCATTTTTCCTACAGATTTTTACATTCTAAAGAAGAATGATGAAAACCTTTCTGATGCACCACTGCTATTAGGAAGACCTTTCTTAACCACTGCAAGGACCAAGATCGATGTTCATGATGGAATTCTCAGTCTCGAATTTGATAGGGAAGTAATTGAGTTTGATATGTATAAAGCTATGAAACAACCTATTGAAGAACAATCTATTTTCGCTACTGATGAAGTTGATCTTCTTGTTGAACAGGTTAGTCTAATCAACCAAGAGGATGAGCTAGAGACAGTCATCATGAATAGTTTGGATGAGGATGAAATCAAGGGAACCAAGATGAATTTGATGGATGAAGTTGTGGACACCATTTGTGATTTGAAGAAACTTCCAAAAGAAAGGGAAAGAGAGATGGTTTCTTACATTCATTTGGAGCCTAAGAAATCACCTCCACCTTCTATCATTCAACCTCCAGAAGTTAAATTGAAACCATTGCCTGAAGATTTGAAGTATGTTTTTCTTGGAGACGAAGGAAACACTCCCTGCAATCATTTCTAGCAAATTAACTCAAGAACAAGAGGGAGAGTTAATCAAAGTCTTGAAGAAATACAAAGAAGCTTTGGGATGGACAATTGCTGACATCAAGGGGATAAGTCCTTCTGTTTGCATGCATAGGATTCGATTGGAAGACGATGTTGTTCCAGTAAGGCAACCACAAAGAAGGTTGAATCCAAATTTGGCTGAAGTAGTAAAAGAAGAAGTTCTTAAGCTGCTAGGAGCTGGGCTCATTTACGCTATCTCAGATAGTAAGTGGGTTAGTCTTGTTCAAGTAGTACCTAAGAAATCTGGATTCATTGTTGTGGAGAACAAGGAAGGGAACTAGTTCCTCAAAGCCTTCAGAATGGATGGAGAGTGAGTATCGACTATAGGAAACTGAACTCTGCTACAAGGAAAGATCACTTCCCACTCCCATTCATGGATCAAATGCTGGAAAGGTTAGCTTGTCGAGCATACTATTGCTTTTTGGATGGATATTCAGGATATTTTCAGATTCCAATTGCCCCAGAAGACCAAGAGAAGACAACATTCACATGTCCCTTTGGTACGTGTGCCTATACTCGAATGCCATTTGGTTTATGCAATGCTCCTGCAACATTCCAAAGATGCATGATAAGTATTTTCCAAGACTACCAAGGAGAGATTATGGAGGTATTTATGGATGACTTTACTGTTTATGGAGACGATTTTCCATAGATCCTTGCATAACTTAGAACTCGTGCTTAAAAGATGTGTTGAAACCAACTTAGTACTAAATGCTGAAAAGTGTCATTTCATGGCAGACCAAGGCATTGTACTAGGTCATGTGGTTTCTAAAGATGGATTACAAGTAGATAAAGCAAAGATTGATGTCATTCAGAATTTGCCTTACCCTACTTGTGTTCGAGATATTCGCTCATTTTTAGGACATGCTGGTTTCTATAGAAGATTTATCAAAGACTTCTCGAAGATATCTGCACCCATGTGCCGATTGCTTCAAAAGGATGTTGATTTTGAGTTTGGGGAAGATTGTAAGAAAGCATTTGACAAGTTGAAGACTGCCCTCACTACTACTCCAATTATGAAGCCACCTGATTGGAATCTACCTTTTGAAATCATGTGCGATGCAAGTGATGTAGCACTTGGAGCTGTTCTAGGTCAAAGAGTAGAAAAGATACCTCATGCCATCTACTATGCTTCAAGAACTTTGGATTCTGCTCAGAAGAACTACACAACCACTGAAAAATAGATGCTTGCCGTTGTTTTTGCCCTAGAAAAATTTCGGTCATACATCTTGGGATCAAAGGTAACAGTTTATTCAGATCATGCTGCACTTAGATGTCTCATGGCAAAGAAAGAAACAAAAGCTAGGCTCATGCGGTTGGCTTTTGCTTTTTCAAGAGTTTAATTTGGAAATTAGAGACAAGAAAGGAGCAGAAAATGTGGTGGCTGATCATCTAAGTAGAATTGAAGGTAAGGAGGAGAACACTATACTCAATGAAGCACTACCCTATGAACAATTGTTTGTTGTCTCCCAAATCCCTTGGTATGCAAACATTGCAAACTTTTTGGTCACAAGGAGATTACCCCCAGATGCAAGTAGAGGAGTTAAAACCAAGATTGTAAGTGATGCTAAACATTATTTTTGGGATGATCCACATCTATGGAGGTATGGTTCTGATCAGATGATAAGGCGTTGCATCCCTGATGAAGATATTCAGTCAGTCTTGAAGTTTTGCCATAGCTATGCATGTGGAGGTCACTTTGGACATAAGAAGACAGCAAGAAAGGTTTTGGATAGTGGATTCTATTGGCCAACACTTTTTCGCGATTCTTATGAGTTCTGCAAAACATGCCCAGAATGCCAAAAGATGGGAAACATTTCCAAGAGACACCAAATGATTCAAAAACCAATCTTCGTAGTGGAGGTATTTGATGTTTGGGGAATAGACTTCATGGGACCATTTCCTTCGTCTTTTAAGAAGAATTACATCTTGTTAGCTGTGGATTATGTCTCCAAGTGGGTAGAAGCCATTGCTACAGAAAAGGATGATGGAAGGACTGTGGTTAAATTCTTGAAGAGTAATATCCTTCACCGATTCGGAATTCCAAGAGCTCTTATTAGTGACAAAGGTACTCACTTTTGCAATAAGATAGTGCAATCATTGGTTGAGAAGTATGGAGTGACTCACAAAATATCCACTTCATACCACCCTCAAACTAATGGTCAAGCGGAAGTGTCCAATCGCCAAGTGAAGCAAATCCTTGAGAAGACAGTGAACTTAAATAGGAAAGATTGGAGTTTGAAATTAGGTGATGCTTTATGGGCTTATAGAACTGCTTACAAAACACCAATTGGTATGTCACCATACAGAATTGTGTTTGGAAAGGCATGTCACTTGCCCGTGGAATTAGCACATAAAGCATGGTGGGCAATCAAGCAATGCAACTTCAACTTTGATCAAGCTGGTTTACAAAGGAAGCTTCAATTGCAAGAACTCGAAGAAATTAGGAATGATGCCTATGAGAATTCGAGGATCTACAAGGAAAAGACCAAAGCAATTCATGACCGAGGGATTCTACACAAGAATTTCTATGAAGGGCGAAAGGTTCTTTTATATTATAGCAAGATGAAGCTATTCCCTGGTAAGCTACAATCAAGATGGCGCGGACTTTATGAAGTTGTCAAAGTTTTTCCAAGTGGAGCTATCGAGATACGTATGCGAGGCAAGCCTGACATATACAAAGTCAATGGACAACGCCTCAAACCATTCTTGGAACAAGAACGAGCATGTAGGCTTGAAGTAATAGGCTTGCAAGATCCGGTCTATCTTCCTTCCGAAGAATAACATTGGGGCAGTCGAGCTAATGACTTTAAACAAGCGCTTCTTGGGAGGCAACCCAATTGAATTTCTAATTCTTAACTTTTAATTTTCACTTTTATTTTGAATTTTTGTTACTAACTTGTGTGTTTTTGATTTTATAGGCTTCTAAGATCTATAAGGAAAAATAGGGATTGTAGTCCAAAATTTCGCATGAGGACCCATGTCAAAGATTTGAGGCCCCATGTCGAGGAGGCCACAGCACCATGGCAGAGGCCCGACTGCCGCTGGGCGCCCAGGCAGAACGCCCAAACGCCCAGGCGATAGGCACCCAGGCCCCAGCCAGAGCAAAGCCCGATTGCCGCTGGGCGCCCAGGCGAAATGCCTCAGCGCCCAGGCGACAAGGCTCAGCGCCCAGCTCGATCCCTGACGCTGGACAAAAGACTCCTTACCCGAATTGGACTAGGATTTTTAATCCTACTCAACTTCAATCTGCCAATTTCCTTCTTCAATCAGGTTTGAACTTAATTAGGATGTTTCCTAGGTAATTTCCTTTACTTATTCTCCAAGTCTAGGCTAAATCCAATTAGAACTAGGATTAATTCACTATATAAAGGGAGTTCTATCCCTTATTTTCCTCACATCAAAACCGGCGACTTAGAGGTATGTTTAATTCTCTTCTCTTTCAATTTAATTTTCCAGATTTATTCTTTAGATGCTAGGCTTTCAAATTTTGCATGATTATTTAGAATTTGGAAAAATTAAGTTGAGAATCTAACTTTGTGCCGTTTGGAGTGGTGTAGAGATTTGGTGAATTTTTCTTTTCAATTACTTGTTTGTCGACAAACACATAGCAACATGGATGAGTTTGAAGCGCGATTTGAATCTTTGAGAGCTCAATTCAAGGATTATGGGAGCTTGTATGATGAGAATTTTGAAGGGAGATTCACAAGGGAGGATTGCCGTGAAGTCTTAGCCATGGTCGACAACCTTCCCGCCGATGATGTAGCCTCCAAACCCGGTTTCAAGGCTCGTATGATCTCTCAAGCCATGTGGAAGAAGGTTAAGGCTGCATACAAAGAGCAAGTGAAGAGGGAGAACGCCGAGATTGATAATGATGGCATGCCGAACGCTAAGTTTTTCTCTCTTGAAAAACCTCGCTGTGGACAACCTCGTTACAATCATCCAAGAGGACCTTCAAGGAGATTCAAACAATGGATGGGAACAAGGCCGACACCATGGAGCAATTTGCCACGCATAGATGGTTATCGAAGCAAGTCATATCGCCCTCCATATCGACCTCCACCCATGCCTTGCCGATATGCCCCATACAACCCTATGCCGCATCCTCATCTCACCACAATCATGTGAGACCACCACTTGTTGTTGCTGTGTATGCGACTGAGCAAGGAGCACCACGAGCTTTGCTTGAGGAGAACAACCGTTCCAAGGTTGATGAGGTAAAAGATAAGTCTTTTGTTTCAATTTCTTCTGAATCTAACCCAAGCTTGGACCTCAATTGTAAGTCTAAGGATGATGAAGAAGAAGTCGATCAAGAGGACGAGCAAAAGAAGTCAACTACTCATCCTGTTTTTATCAAGATCAAAAGCATATATGATCGTGTAATCCAAATTCAAGAGGATCTCAATGGTATTACCCAAAGCTTGGAGGAATTTGTTGAGTTTATGGAGAAGGCTATTGATGAGCCGATTGATTGAATTTTAATTTTACTTTTATGCACTTAGGTAGTAGTTATTTATTTTAAGCTTGTTTTTATTTTTCCATTAATAAGACAATTGAGTTTTTCCCCTTTCCCTTTTTCCCTTTTAATTTCTTTATTGTTTTCAAGTTTAAGTTGCAACTTCATCAACCATACAAGGTATGCCGCTCTAACTTCAACTCTTTAATTTTCACAAGCAACCTTTACTTGTTTGATTTGTTGTTTACTTTCTCATTGAGGACAATGTTGAGCTTAAGTGTGGGGGGAGGAAATAGGTGAATGGCTTAATCATAAAAAATAAAAAAATAAAAAATAAAAAAAAATTGTTGTTTAATTTTTGTTCTACTATACATGTTTGTGGGTGTCATCCTAGTTAAGAAAACCCTCAGGTGACATAACACCTCCTAAGTACCCCTATCAGTCTTAGGTTGAAATGGCTTGCGTCACGAGCTAAGTGCCGCCGTACACCTACGAAAGTGGAATAATTTTTGCATGTTTAGTTTTAGTGTTAACTTTAGGTTTAGTTTTTAGATTTGGTTAGGTAGTTCCTTATCTCGAAAATTTGAGCAAAATTTTGAATTTTAATTGTTATACACATGTTAAGTGATTGATTTGATTGTGGAAGATTGATGCTTAGAGTATTAAGAATGCTTTAATCTTTAATTAAGTTTTAGCATGTATTTGATTTCTTAGAATTAAGTATAATTTGAGATTGTGATATAAACTTATTTATCCAATGCTTTCATAACTTATTACTTCTAGAACTTGTGTTGAATCTTGTTTACACTTATAGAAGTATGTCATGGATATGTCAAGAAATAAGTGTGGGGGTATCAAGGGTAGCTAGAATCTTTAAAAAGAAGTGTTTTCATGAAAGAGGAGAAGAGGTACTTCTGATCTTTCCATAGTTGTCACTCTTTGAAAAAATTAATTAATTAATTAATTAATAAAAAGAAAAGGTTAGTAACCTTAGAAGAGGATTAGAGGCATGGAAGGCGGAAGTATTGTCCCTCTGAAAAAATGAGTGTTAGTAACCTCAAAAGAATAAAAAAAAAAAAAGGGAGTTAGTAACCCCTAAGTCATGAACACTTCTAAGGTTAGTAACCTTGGTCCTTAAAAATAAGCCACCTTTCTAACCCATTTTATATCTTGATGAATATCCATGATATTACTTTTCTGTGGAACATAGATGCATACACAAGCTTATGGTAAGTGATAGTTATTTAAAGAGAAAAGATGATAAGTGAGTTGAATTTCTTTTATTATGCTTACTTAAGATTGATGATGCTTGTTATCTCTTGATTTTTAGAATTGAGTATTCTCATTATTCTATGATATCTTGATTTCATGATTAGGTTGTCTCTTGATATGTGTGTGCAATTGAAATTGTTTTGACCTTTCTTTTGAGCGAAGTACACTAGTTGGCTAGGGACTAGCAAAGCTCAAGTGTGGGGGAAATATGATCAGACCAAAATGATGCATGTTTTTATGGTCATTTTCCTATGCTTTTGAATGTATTTGTGTTAGATTTTACCCTATAATGCTTACATTTGTGATTGTAGGTGTTGAAGAGGTAGAATATGCAAATATGTTAATTTAGGCACTTTTTGGAGCTATTTTGGTTGATTTTTAGCACAAAGGTTTTTCATGGATTTTCTTGGAAGAAATTGGAGATCTCGTGTTCGTGAATGAAGAATCTATGGAGTCAATTTTATGCCAATTGAAGTCATAAAGTTGAAAGCTACAAAGTTCCAAAGCAAAGGAGTAAGAAGAATTCAAGTTGCAAGAAGACATGTCGAGCCATCAGGAGGACATGGGTGATCAGGCTTAAGACCTGGGTGCTCAGGCCAACCAGGTGGGCGCCCAGCGCGAGTCGGGGCCTTTGTCAGCGCGCGCCATCAGCCACTTGTGGGTGTCTTCATGCTGAAGCTTCTTCCTTTCTTCCCAGATTTGGAGTCAGTTTGGGAAAACAGCCATAACTTTTGATCCAGAACTCCAAATGAGGCGTATGAATATGCGTTGGAAAGCTAACTCCGAGAGCTACAACTTTCGTGTTTTGGTCGAGACCCAGTTTTGCCGTTATCGTGGACGAAAATGCCCCTGAAGTTTCTGCAGACGTGCTGGACCTAGAAAAGCCCATGAATTCAAGCCCAAATTGATATGATTAACCTAATTTCGGTATTTGGAGATAGCCCAGACCTTGAGGACGAAATTCCACTCAATTGGAGAGGGTTTAATGAGCTTAAAAGTCTATTTTGTCCTAGGTTAAGTTTGCCCTAAGTCTCTAGTATAAATAGACATCTTTTCTCTCTAGAAAGGGGGGTTAGACGAATTTGGAGAGCAAGGGGAGCCGCCGGCCAGACCTATCTTCCTAGGTTTTTCATTCCTTTTCTTTTGATGGCTACTCAATTCATGAGTAGCTAATCTTTTATTTCTCCAATGTAGGATCTTATTGATCTCTTGACTGATAATTTATGGGGAGACTTTTGTTCTTTATAATTTGATTTTCTATTTGAATATGTTTCTTATCCCTATACTTCATCTTATGTGTTCATATTTTGATTGATTTGGAGGCCTACTTATCTTGAGATTTATGAATGCTATTGTTAGATTCAAGTTGGCTTGAGTCAAGCTAATATTGGTCCAAGTAACAATTGTTAATTCTAGGAGTCCTAGGTTCAATGGGATTATCAAACCTTGTTGAAATCTATAGGCCGAGATGGTAATAGATGTAGATGAGTTTGGTATTGATTTATCATGCATGCGGAAAAATAGATCTTAATGCTTGCTCTATGATTCTTCCCAGGGGGATGCTTGATTAGAAACAATAGAAATTGGTTTTTGCGAGATGCGGATTGATTTTATTAGCATGTTGGAGGGTTGAGTATTCCTCTCCTATACCAATTATTCAAGTAGAGTTGTTTAAGATATTAGGGAGATTATTTTATTCTAAGGAAAGTTGAAGCCTACGTCTTAGGATATATACTACTTTGGAGTAATTTATGATGCTTAATTGATTGGCAATTAATATCAAATTCATGATTTGTGTCAATGATCCATATCAATCTAGTCAAGAGTGAAATTAATTCTATATTGGAGACTTGTCTTATATAGTTTGTTACTTGATTTATTTTGCTTCTAGTTTGTTTCGTTAGTATTAATTTAGACTACTTGATCTCAACTTTCAAACTTCTTATTTTGAACACAATAAATTAGTAAGGAAATTATCTTCTCTCTCTGTGGATTCGACCCCTACTTACCCTAGCTATTTAGTTAAGTTTTGTGGGGATTTATCTTGTGATTGCTCAACGACTCGATCAGTTACACTTTACTGTAACCCTGTTTGGATCATTTTTTACAAAGGTTATTTCATGTTGCTTAGCTCTAGACCTCTTTCTGACTGCCTCTCTAAACTGGTTACAATCTGTAAATACCATGTCCTTAGTGAACTCAGGAATTTGAGTTAAGGGATTATAATGAACCCACTTGGATTTACTCCAATGAATCCCAGTATGTTGTTCATCCCCATCAGACTCTTCATTATCAGACTCAACAATACTAACATTATCATCAGACTCTATTCCTAAAGTTGAAGACAAATGTACCTCAGCCTCATTCTCTGGATCTTGTGGTATAGGGGGCACAGGGTCCTGCTCATCACCTCTCGCATCATCTACTGGAACAGAGGATGGGCCACCTTTCTTTGAAGCTTTCTTCCCTCCTTTCTTCTTGAGTTTCCGAAACACCTTTCTAGCAGCTTTAAAAGCCAACTCTCGACCTCTCTCCAATTCTTCATCACCCTCACCATCACTTAAACACTTGGTTCTAACTAACAAAGCTTTTTTAATGCCATTCCTCTCAAGAACTTCTTCATTTTCATCAATTAGGTCCACTGGAATCTCACCAAAACCTTGACTTCCACCATCAATATTAGGGCCTAGATCTTCATTTTCACTTGGTCATGCCCCTGCACTTACATTTTCACTTTCAACAGCCTTAAAATTACCCTCATTTACAGCTTCAGCAGCCTTAAATGCACCATTTGCCCCACTCAAATTATTGCCCTCATCTTCCTCAGCAATGACATTATTGCCCTCTATCCCACTCACAAAATTGTCCCCATCAGAACTATTTAAAACCAATGGCGGGTCTACTGGATCATCAACAATATCATGCTCAACATAAATGGTCATAAGCCTAACTTTTTCCCAAATACCAATCATCCTAAGCACAGACTTATCATCAAACAAAAGTTGCATACCATCATCAAATGTCTTACACAGTGTATTGTGGAAATAAACATTCCCATAAGATCGATACTTTAACTGATCTCCAATTAGTAGAGTAATTTCTTTCCAATTATATGTGTCTGGATTAGAGGGACCCCTAAGTTTTTCCCCACCTTCATATCTAAGATAAGGATCTCCTACAAACCGGCCCCCATGTCACACAGTCAAGTAATAGCTAAAACCATCATCAAAATCAGGGTCTACATGAATCTGCATATATAAAAACTATTTCTAATTAGGCCTAAACTAAAAGCACACAATTATGATAAACAAGACAAATGAATTCCCCTTAATTTATTAACAAACAAAATATACCATAACAGACAAAATATACATGATAAGATTATTAATGTTTCAAAGCATATATCACTGTTGAATTCAATCTCAGAATATATATAGTAACTATTATCTATGTGTAGGACCCAAATTCTCCATTATATTAAAGCATCAAATCCAATCATTTTTCAAGTTTTTAAGCCACAATATATATGGCAAAGCATATATGGCAAGCCCAAAACGACAAAACATACTTCTTAAAACGGCAGAACGACAAGCACCACAAGCACACAACAGGGACATGATAAAATTATTCATGTTTCACTGACAAGAAGACAAAAAGAGGACTAACAGCATATTCTATACATCAAAAACCTAACCAGCAATTTTAAATGTTTTACCGCATACAAAAATTGTCCACAAAAACCCTTATCCCATGCTAATAAGTCCATACAGTCATAATAAACCATCTTTAAACAGTATCCATTGATTAATTACTGATAATCAGTAATTACCCAACCCTAATCGCACTATATAAAGCCATAAAAACTAACATTTTCAGTCGTTTTCCCTCCAGCAAGTCTTTTCTTTTCATTTTCGAAATATGCAGCAACAGGATCTTCTTCTTCCTTTTCACTTCTCTCACCATCGTTCCCCATGTCTCTTCACTAATCTTCAGGCTTTTCTCTCTTCCCTTCTCTTTTCAGCTTTTCCCCAAATCGAAAAAATAATTTGATTTTGTCTTTCGGATTTCCAATTAATTTACTTTCTCTACTTATATTACCTTTTTTAATTATTATTTATTATTTATTTACCTTTTTATTTTTTCGGGGGTTTTTTTTGGCGGGATTTTCCTGCCTAGGGGCCCACTCTTGCTGACGTGCCACGTCAGCGGTTAACCTGGTCCCTGACGGAACCGTTAGTCACGTGCCGTCACGTGACTAACGGTGTTGACGGTAAGGGGTAATTTGACTTGATTTTGAAAATTAAAGGGGCATTATGGCGCAAAAAATAGTTCAGGGGGCAAATTAGCCCATTTTGGCAAAGTTCAGGGGGCAAAATGGCTATTTAGCTATTGAGCCCCAAGCCTACTACCCCACAACCCATTGCCCATTGGGCCATAGCCAATTTCGTCCTAGAATGGCCTGGACTGACTCTTATGGTTAAACTTCCCTCTTCATTAGGTAATGCACATTCGATAAGATTTCCCACAAAATTTATTGAAAAAGTTGAACATTAATTGTCATTTTTATATTAAGGCTGTTTGGATCGAGAATCGGGATATTACCACAGTAATAGACATGGTAGGCATTCGAAGTTGGTTAAGTGAAATGGTCGTTATTCGGTAAGAATCTTGATATTGACGTGTTTGGTTGGAGCAAAATATTCTGGTAATTTCATTTAAATTCGAAAATACCTACCATTTCATACACATGTTTGTGTGTTTAAAAACATCCTCAAATCCAATCATGGTTATATATGGCAAATGACTACAAATGCCCCTAAGTTGATAAACATAATTTGTTTAAGGAAATCCAAACAAATTTAAGGCAAAATATAATTGTCTATGACCACATTAAACAAAAGTTTAGGGTCAATATCCAAGTTTTACAATTAATATTTATTTTATATTAATAAAGTATATTTACCTACAATTACAACAACAATTAGTGCAAGAAGTAAATGATACCAAGAAAAAACCCTTTCTTTTCTCAACTTCTTCATTGGACACAAATTTATTGCTTCCACATTGGTCATTCATTTCCCAATACTCCAAAAAAAATGTTCCTCTTCCTCACGAGTTGCAAAGGACTTGTGGAGGGCACCCCTGAATCCATTCACTTCTGAGTGTGCTTCCGGCCAAGTATCATATATCCCCGGCCTATTGTCAACATAGACCACGTACGTTTTCCCCATTCCTTGAACAATTCTTAACATAAGAAAATAGATTGCAAATATAAGATAATTGCAAACATCTAACATAACTTAAATTAAGTAACATACTGTTTGGAACAAAAAAAAAGACATGAAAACATTAAACATATAAGTTGGAAACAAACACTTGCACATAATGCAATCAATTCATACTTAACATCAAACATCAATCAAGTTCAACATCCCTAATAAGACTTAACTAGCCTAGTCCTAGTCAAGTTCATCAAGACCACCAACTTACAACTGTATCATTTCCACCGTCATCTGCACCTCCAGCCTGACCTCCATCATCATCAAACCTATGGGGCGTCCACAGTTGATCCATCAAATCGAAGTTCGAAAATGGTTTGTTCCTGAACCAGGCTGCTCTACGGGCATGATGCTGGTTCAAATTTTCCTATACCACATCAACCACAATAACCACAACTTAAGACATTTTCTTATAAATAAGGCTTCAAGTGTGTACATAACCAAATATTTGTGAGATTTTACCTGCATCTAGACATCCCACAACCAGTCTTCTCTAACAATTAGATGGGTTTCTTCATTGAACCCAAAACCAACTTCCAACAACATCCTAACAATTGAATGTTCGACCTTCATCAACCTACATTTGCTATGTATTGCAGTAGGGTGGGGATTCTTCCCTGGCACTCGTGCATTGAACAATGGTAGAATACGGTCAATCCAACCTACCCGCAAACATCCATTAACCCTTAGCTGGGTTAAGATCAAGGTTGTAAATACCGTACCGGATAGCATTTCAATTTTCTTTTAAAAGATGGTATGTGTCGATTTCACTCGTTTCGGTATTTAATTTCGAACTTTTCGGATAAATATAAAATCTCTAAAATATACATGAATATACATAGAATTATACTGTGATTTATTTATAAGTTATAATATATTCAATTTAACTATGTAGAATTTTTTATTATAATAATTATGCTAGTTAATTTTATAATATTCAAAGGTCGCAAAAAGATTGAAAAAACAAAAAAAACAAAAACAAAAACCAAACATTGTAGCACTAAACAGGTTTCTTGTCTTTATATGAGTAAAAGAATTAAAGTGTTCTATATATTTTTATTGGTCAATGAGTCAAAGATAGCCATGTATTGACATATATTTATATTTATTAGTATTTAATTGATTATTCATTGAGTAAATAGTTTTTCAAATGGTAAAGAGAAAGCAAAGTCTGAATCGGGTGAAACATTACTTTTCGCCAAAACAGACCGAAAAGTGCCGAAATAGTCGACACAAATTCGAAACTCCCGATACCCAAGCCGAAACGAAATGAAACAATGGGTTTACATGTACCGTGCTTTTAACGGAACGGGGCATACCGGCCAGTACTACCGATACCGATACGGTATTTACAACTTTGGTTAAGATACACTCCAGAAGCACAGCTCTTCATCATCTGACCATACAACCCTAGCTGGTATAGGAGCATTCCTATTTTGTCCAAATCCATCCATTTCTATATTGAACAATCAAAGCATAGTACAAAAAAAATCATTCCATATAAAATGGTTGTGATAAATATAAATAATATTTGCAATTTCATTGTCACATTAAACATTACGAACAAATTAAACACTTAGCAACCAAATGAGGAAGTTCCACTTAAACATATCAAAGTTTTTAACTCCAACACGTAACGAAAAAAAAATTGTTCACAACATATTACTAATAATAGGCCTGCAACCCATCTACATAAACTAAATCGGATCCCTAATCAATGTCATCATAGTCAACGAGTCTACGGGCAGCCAACTCTTCCTCTTCAACTGGTGTATTCTCCTTGAAGATCAATTGTAGTTGCTTTTGGTATTTCAATTCCTTCCCCCTGAGGGATGGACTTTGTGGGAATTGTCCTTCCCACAACGACCACAAAGCATCCGAACCCTCTAACTTGTTAAACTTGTTCAACCTAAAGCCAAACAAAATCATGGACTCCGCTAAGTCGTATTCCTTCTTGAGGGCTCCTACTTGACGCCAAAATTCTTGTTCCTTCCCTATTTTCCGTGGACACCTAACCATAAAACGTTGGTGAATCTTAGCCGCATCTCGCATTAAGGCTTGAGGATCTAACACCGTGAAATCATCCTCAAACCAATGCTCAATTAGAGCATCCACAACTTGCTCTATTTCTTGCTCACACCACGCTTCACAAGGAGGGTTGTTGTCCATGGACAGAAGTTGTCTTATTTTAGCTTCTAGGGTAGACCTTGAACTAGATGTCATTCTCTACAAATTGAAACATCGCAGTATGTACTTCAATTCTCTACTTTTGTTCAAATTACTAAACAAACAACTACAATTAAACAATTCAAACACAACAAATCCAACAACAGTAATACCATAAATTGCATTTCTTAACCAACATTTCAAACACAGATTAACAAAATCCAACAATAATTGGATGGTTCAGGAATAATATAGTAAAAGAAAGAAGCATAAAAATGTCTTCACCTAGCAATAACATCATTTATTAAACTCAAATTCTAGTACCCAAAAGACCTTAACCTAAACCCTATACCTAATGAGACTCAATCATCATCATCTTCATCCATAGACCTACAAAGTTGTCCCAACAATTGGATGTTGTATAATACCTTATTGTTCAAGCGGCCTTACCCATACTCCCTCCCCATCATTCTTAATTTGCTGAAGATAGCAACTTGCCCAGGATTCTTGCCCGGAACTCTCATGTTGAACATTGATTCAACACGTTAAATCCAACCTGGCCCATAACCCTTACCAACTCTAGACACACTTAAGAAGCACTCCAGTAGTACTTGTTCTTCCTCATTTGACCATAAAACCATGTCAGCTGCTCAAATCTAAGACTAAAAACCCAAAAATCAGTGTGGTTTTCGGCACAATTGGCATGAAATCAAGTAAACCCACACAATAATTACTCCGCAAATGTTAAAATTCAAACACCCAAGCACAAACATTTCAGTCCATCACAAAAAAACCAACCAAAAATCCAACAATAATCAAACCATAAACTTTCAGAGGCTTAAAGTTAATAAAAGTTGTACCAATGTGTAGATCAAGCGGTGGTGAAGAAAACCTAGGTGAAATCCGACGGTAATGGATGGCGACGGCACCGGTAGGGACGTTCGACAATGAAGGCAACTTTATAGAAGGAGAGTCTCTACTCGAGAAGAGAGAAGGTAGAGAAAACGAAAAAGAGAAAAAAAGAAAATTGTTTTCGTTTTATACCTTGGCCATTTTGTAAATAACAAAAAATCAGTGAGGATAAAATTTTCAAAAATTAAAGGGCTGATTAAGTGGGAATCCCGGGCATTTGAGATACCCGTTGAAACGTGGGTATATAGGATGCCATGCGTGGGCTTCACGCTAATAATCCGGCGCGTGTGGTAATATCCGATTACCACGTGATTTTTTGCCAAACGTGATAATATTTGCCGATTACCACGACATTCCAGATAATATTACAGAATTACCCCGATCCAAACCGCCCGTTAAAGTGACTTTTACTTGAATTTCAAAACATTTTCCTTTTAGGCGACTTTTTCCTTTGCCATTCACTTTCAAAGGGCCCCAAATGGATATAACATTATGGAAGCAAAAAGGAAGAAAATATATAAAAATATATATTTGGGATAAAGATAGAAGAAAGTTCTTCCTTCAAAAGAATATTCGGTTGTTTCCTCTTGTTTTTGGTCATTTTCTCAAAGTCTTTTTCTAAGTCCATGTTTGGCATTCTATTAAATGAAGCCCATCGAACATTGACTGTAGCTTGCAACATGTCTTGTAAACAAACATGGCATGTTGAGTTATTGTCCTCTATTTGTTAAAATGCAATCAATAAATTACTGGCGGTTTTTATCTCAATCGGAGTGAAAACACAATTTAATTATTCGAAAGCACATTTGTTGAGAAGATTTTAACGGACCTATCACACTCATGACCTGAGAAAAATTAGCTAGTCTTTGGAGAATAGTACTCTTTGGCTAAAAAAAAAAATTGTTCAAGGTGCATGTAAATAAATAAATAATAAAATGAAAAAGCATGAGTTATTTTTACTTTTGTTCACAACTGGCATCTTCCATAGCTAGCCTCGACGGCAATTGTGGTGCATGCAAGGAGCTCATGTGTCAAGTGTGGAGCGAGCGTCGTCATTGGCCAATGGCACTTGCTATGGTTAAGTTGGGGTTGGCATTTCTCTGAGATTTAGACGTTAAACTTTGTCCATTTGGGAGGGTTTTTTGTGTTCCAACGTAAAAGCCAACTTTATGATCATGATGACTCTTTCCTCTTCCTCTTTCCTTGAGAAATCGTACTTATCTATAAATTCTTGATTTTATGGATCAAACAATTCGAAATACAGAATGCTATTAGAATTGTTTTTAAGATTCTTTATTATTATCTAACAAATCTTGGAAAATTATACAATACACTGTCAGTATGGGCGGAGGGTGCCCCCCAAAATAAATTTATTTTCTTTTCTAATTTAGCCTCATTTTCTAGTTTAGATTCAAGGTAATATTTATAAGTTAGCTCTCTTTTATATCAACATCATTCAAATTTTCTTTAATTTCTCTCAATCTATTTTAAGGATTAATTATTCATTCATTGTAATTTTTTTTTCTACTCTATCCATAGTATTGCTGGTCAATTTAAACTCATGACATCAAATCCATTTGTTTACATTATAGTATATTAGTATATATATATATATATATATAGTTGGCCTCCTCCAAAGAAAAATTTATGGTTCCGTCCCTGACTGTCAGCGCAGTTTAGAACACTACACATGCATGGTTTATGGGTTGATATGTGTCATTTAGGAAATAATTTTAAATTTTAAAAACAAAATTAAATCAGAAATGGGTATGTGTCAACTCCTCAGTCTACTTGTGGAGTCAAAACTTTACACTGTCACTGTATCAAATAATTACTCATAAATTTTATACAAACAAACATGACCTATAATTTTAAGTTGAAATGAAGTGATTATATTCATTTGTTGATTTCACAACAAATTATATGAAGTAATAATTGATAAGTGTCATTAATGGAGATGGTTTACACTCTCCATTCCAATAATGATCAATCTTTGAGAAGTACATATTTGTTTGAAAATTTTTGGCTATGTTTGGTAGTGGAGAACATTTTCTATTTTCCATCTCCATAAATATCAAAGAAATTAGGTAGTGACACAATATATGTCAATAAAAATAAGCATATTTTTAGAGAATGGAAATGACAATGGAGTGAAAATGGAGAACATATTTATTTTATTTTGAGATTTTCACTCCATTGTCATCTCCATTCTCTAACAATTCTCTAACAATATGCTTATTTTCATTGACACATGTTGTGTCACTACCTAATTTTTTTGACATTTTTGGAGATTGAAAAGGGAGAATGTTCACCACCAAACATGGCCTTTAATTTTATACACTCAATCTAAAAATGAACATATTAATATCCGGTCAATTACTAGGAGATTTCCTTTGTTAAACAAAAAGAAACAAAGAAATGATTTTAGTTTGTCTAATTTAGAAGCAAATATATATATATATATATATATATAATAACTAGTATAATATACAAATTATTTCGTTTTGTTTTGTTTTGTTTCGAGGGGAATGATTAGTAGAAAACAAGCAAAGTCTAGCACCACTATAGGATGAGTTGCCTCGCCAGCATCCGACATTTTCCAAGATTGACTAATTCAAGCTAAAGTAGAATAAAACCCACGCCCATAAGCTTAAAGTGACAAAACTACAACTAGAATTTATATACCATTGATTAAAGGTACTTATTAGGTGAGCTTTTCAGCCTTTAAAGACCCATCCCCCATTGCCCATTAATGGCTTGATGTAATTTTTGGCCTTCAAACTATGATGAAATGAGCTATTAAGCCTATTTGTCTTCAATGTTGGTCAATTTAGCCCTTAGTCTATCATGTTTGCACAATTTAACCCTTGATTGGATTTTTTTTATAACCAAACTGTTAAATTTGTTGACGTGGACCTTGACAATGCTACTTGTCATGCCACTTTACTATTTCATTACCATGTGTAATGAAAACTTCTGTTAAAATGTTACAAAAATACTAAATTAACTTGCAAATTCCGCTATTTTATTTTTAAGAATGCTAATACATGCCATGTCGCTTTGTTAAGGTTCACGTCAATGGATTTAATAGTTCTATTAAAAAATCATTTAATTAAGGCTCAAATTGACCGAAATTGATAGATTAAGGGTCTAATTGATCAAAATTAAAGATGAATGCCAAGGCTTAATTTATCATTTCCTCATAATTTGAGAGTCAAAAGCTGTATTAAGCCATCCATTTTTTTGGGTTAAATGCCATTTTGCACCCTGAAGTTTATACGGACTATCACTTTGCACCCTACTTTTTTATTTTGATCAAAACACACCCTAATGTTTTATTTTTGCTCCACTTTGCACTCTCTGTTATGGTGAACCAGAACTAACAACACTGTCACAGACTCCTACGTGGCATGCCACGTGTGAAAAAAAAATGCCACGTGGCATGTTGACATGGCAAAAGATTTATTCTTTTCTTTTTATGCTGACGTGGCATGCCACGTGGCGGTTTTCGTCTGACATGGCATGCCATGTGGCGATTTTCGCCTAACGTGGCATGCCACATCAGCATTATAACGGCGCCGTCAGAACTTAACGATTTTTCGATAACGGAGGGTGCAACGTGGAACAAAAACAAAACATTAGGGTGCAAAGTGATCAAAATAAAAAAGTAGGGTGCAAAGTGGTAGTCTGTATAAACTTCAAGGTGCAAAGTGACATTTAAGCCATTTTTTCTCAATAATAACTAAAAAAATAAAAAGTACTGCTACATAATGTATTATCACTATATATATCTATACTATATATAAAAGTACGAGTTTTGTAAAACTTTTGAATCGTCTATTATATCCTTATTTTTCGAATATATTTCTTAAATCTCATTGTTTAAATTTTTATAGTTTTAATCAACTAAAAACTATATTTTTATTTAATGAAATCTAATATCCTTATAACTATTTTATTTTTACCATTTTACTATTTTACTTTTATAGTTTTAGTCAACTAAAAACTCTATTTTTATTTAATTAAATCTAATATCCTTATACCTATTTTATTTTTATGATATTACTAATTTAATTAAAAAGTTTAGATATAATAGAATTGTTAAAATATATTTCTTAAATGACATTGTTTAAATTTTACAGTTTTTTTGTTAGAAATAAACTTTTACAGTTATTCTACTAAAAACTCTATTTTTATTTAATTAATTTCAATATTTTTATAAATATTTTATTTTTACCATTTTGATTTTTAAAAAATGGAGACTTTTTGATAGTTCTGGACCTATTTCAATTTTATAATATAAATTAATAAAACAGTTTTTTTGTTAGAAATAAACTTTTACAGTTATTCTACTAAAAACTCTATTTTTATTTAATTAAATTCAATATTTTTATAAATATTTTATTTTTACCATTTTGATTTTTAAAAAATGGAGACTTTTTGATAGTTCTGGACCTATTTCAATTTTATAATATAAATTAATAAAAGTATTATTATCAAATTTAAAAGTTAAAATAAGTTGGCTAATCATTAATTATTCATTTTTTAAAAAATAATAAGTTCAAATTTATTGAAAATTTAATTATTGTGATTGATCTTTTTCTATTTTTAGAGTGTGTATTGGTAGTTTAATGTATTGGAATGTATGACAAGAATTTAAGATTTTTCTTTTTTAAAAAAAAAAAGAAATACAATCAATTATTTCCTTTGACTTATAAGGTTAGAGAAGTCAATTGGACGGGTTGGACGGATTTTGGGTTCGGGTCATCAGGATTTAGCTCAAATGAGTCAGGTAATTTTCTCGGGTCATTCGGATTTCGGATCATCTAGGTTCAGGTCATTCGGGTCTCGGGTCTAGGGTCAAACGGGTTCAAGTTTTGGCCTCATGTCACTCGGGTTTTGGGTTTTTCGGCTCTAGGACTCTGATTAATTGGGTCAGCCTTGAATTTTTTAATGTTTAATTCTTAAATTTATTTAATATTTTTATTATTCGATTTATTTTACAATCGACTTCCGATGAAATTTAGCAAACTGCATATACGGGATTAAAGAGCATGTGTCCCTTTATATATTAATTTTGAATATTAAATACATAATTAATTATGAAGTGGGGGTATGTGTTCAAATAAATATTGGCTATATAATATCCAAATTTATGTTCTTTCATTACATCAATTAAAATTATAAATTAATTAATAATATAAGTATCCATAAAAATGAAAATAAAATTACAACCCTTACCGGTGAGATTATTAGTACGGTAATAAAACCTAATAGAAAAAATTGCCAGGAAATTACTAATTTATTATTATTATTTATTCATTATGTAAAAAAGCAAATTACTAATTATAAATTTATCATAAATTATTCATAGAATTGATTTAATACTTCTATTCATATAATGAAGTTTAGCGAATTTAATAAAATTTTATTGAATAAATGATAATTTAGAATGATTAAAATTATAATAATTTGGATTATATTTAATAAAACATAATTTTAGTTTATAATATTCTTGGGTCATTCGGGTTATGGGTTTGTCGGGTTTTGATAGGACAGGTTCGGGTCGTTTACTTTTTCTGATCAAATCAGGTTCGATCAGTTGGATGGATTATCGAGTTTGGATCAAGTTTTGACCACTTTACTTATAATTAATTTCAATTATCATTTTTTATTTTAAATTTAAACACAATGGGTAACGTGCAATGCACGTGTAAGTAAAATTAAACGAGTATATATAAATGTACTAGTGTATACATTTTCTTGTTTTCGTCATGTTGGCTTTGGAAAAACTTATGTGATTATATATAAATATATATATATATATATATAATATTGGACTCAATTTGCTTAGAGTTTTATATATTTTGATTGTTTTTTATTTTCTGATACATGATTTAATTATTTTCTATTCTACTATGAAGTATGAACCGAGGTAAATATGAATCACTAAATTTTTTTTAGCATATCTAATTGTTGGTTTAAATTTTTTAGTTTTTATAAAACTAGACCCATGGCACTCATTATGTGAGTGTGAAGATAAAAAAATATATTAAAAAATAGATTTTTTTGAATTGGTAGTTTATGCTAGTTTTTTTTTTGACATAATAAGTTTTTTTAAGAGGGTGTTTGTTTAGTTACTTTCCCAGGAAAGTAATGGGTGGAAACACTTTCTATGATTTGGTTAAGTTATGATAAGTGGGAAAATAAAAGGTGGAAACACTTTCTATGATTTGGTTTAATTAAATAAATGTGGGAAAGTAACCCAACTTTCCCTTATATGAGGGAAAATAGATTCTCATGGACTTGGAGGGAGTAGGGAAAGACTTTCCATGGAAAGTACTCTCATGGGAATCACTCTTCTTGGAATGACTCTCCATGGAGAGCACCCTCCTTGGAAAGTAACAAACGGCCTCTAAGGGTAGTTCTTTGTAAATGGTATAAAAAAAAGGTAAATATCATGTTTACCCTTCAATTGGTGGTATTCTATTTAATTGGTAGTTTTTATTTTTGGTTTTTAAGTATTTTAAGAATCGAGTTTGTCTCCAAGTCAACTTGGGAGACAAATTCAAGTTCTCACATTATAATTACAATGCAAAGGGCACTCACTACGTGAGTATATATGAAAATAAAATAATTAAAATGTTGTAGTTCGTGGCAATTTTTTTTGTAAATAGGTAGCTTTTCTTAAATGATCTAAATAAAATTTAAATATTATATTTATCCTCCAATAGCTAGTTTTATTTAAGATTGGTAGTTTTTATTTTTAAAAAAAAAAAACTGAGTTTATCTCCGAGTCAACTCGTGAGACAAACTCAAGTTTTCACATTATAATTTGTATAGATTAGATCCATGACACTAACTATATGAGTCTGAAGATTAAATAATATAAAAAGGAAGTTTGAAGTTTTGTTTAAATAGGTAGTTTGGTTTTCTAAAAAAAAAATAATAGGTAGTTTTGTTTGTTTGAAAATGTATTTTTTCTTTCCCTCAATGGATAAACATGGATATTTTATAATTAGTATAGATAAATGTTATGCTACTTAAGAATATTAATGAGAAGAACGAACGAAAGAAAACCCATTTGCGTAAGTGGGATGCATTATGTGTTTCGAAATTAGGTGGTGGACTTGGATTTTGAGACTTTGAAGCTTTTAATTTGTCATTATTGACAAAACAGTGTTGACGATTGATGAATAATCAAGACTCTCTTTATTATTGAGTCCTTAAAGCAAAGTATTTTTGGGGTTCTTGCTTGCTTTTATGCGGGCATCATTAGGTAGAAATCCATCCTTTGTATAACGTAGTCTTATAGCAGGGAGGGCTATCCTAGAGGATGAGTGTCGATGGAGAGTGGGTGATGAGGCTAATATCTTTGCTTTCAAGGACAAATGGCTTGATAGTCCACCACAGTATAGGCCGAGATTAAAAGAAGCAGTAAATCACCATAGTGAGATACGGGTCTTTGAATTAATTGATCCTAAAGTTGGGTCGTGGCAAATGGAGAAGTTGGAAGAATTTATAGTGGAAGAAGACTGTGCAAAAATTCGGTGTATACCAATTCCAATTCGGCCAAGACGAGATTCATTGGTTTGGAATTTTGATCCAATGGGAAATTACTTAGTTCAGATGGGGTACCTTCATGCTAGGAGAATGCTTGGAAGAATGGATTGTCCTATGGGGTCTCGATCTCCCATAAAGAGAGCCATATGGAATGCTAAAGTGTATCCGAAAGTGCAATATTTTATGTGGCGATTGGTTCATTCAATCCTTCCAGCTATGACGATTTTGCAACAACGAGGCATGACTCTAAATCCTAGTTGTGTGGTGTGTAGATGCGAGACCGAAACTTTGGCTCATGTATTCTTCCAATGTCCCTTAAGTCAAGCTGTATGGAATCAACAATGCTTGTGGATTGAGAGTTGCTTGAATGAGTGGGGAACAATTTATGATTTTTAGTCGAGACCGGTAACAAAAGCTGCTGAATTGGGGTCATTAGATCGTGTTCTCTTGACTTTATGGGCACTTTGGCGTAACAAAAATAGATGCTACCATGATGGAATTTGTGGGATGTCGGTGGCAATTTCAGTTGGTATTAACCATCATTTGCAGAAGCTCATGCAAATAGCAAATTCAAATCGAATTGAAGGTAATGAGGTTAATGCAATATTATGGAAGGCTCCTCTGGATGGTACTATGAAGATTAACATTGATGCGGCGTTTAAGTCTTCACGAAATCGTGCGAGTTTGGCTGCTGTTATGAGATTCAAATGGAATAGTGTTGTGTAGTGTGGCTGATAGTAATTTTTTTTTTGCCAAAGATTCACTCTATGCATAGATGTTTACAATCCGATTAGGAGTTAGTTTAACTCGGGATGAAGGGATTCGTCATTGTATTATTGAAAGTGATTGTCTAATGGCAATCCTAGCAATTAACAAGACGAAACTGATTCATTGGGAGGGAGCTTGTGTAGTTGAAGAAATATGAATCTAGCTAATTTCTTTGAGAGAATTTCATTTGTTCATGTAAAGAGAGAAGCTAATGTTGTGCTCATATATTAGCGAAATTTGCAATTGCGAATATTGCTATCTATATGTTGTATGGGGTTACTACGGGACTTCGCCACGATGTTTGTAATCCAAATTTTTAATTGAAATTCACCAAATTAATTGCTAACGAGTGAAATATTTGGGGGGGGGGGGGGTTGTGAATGAAATTGAATTCATTCTCAATAGTCTAGGCAAAGATATTTAATGAGGGATTGAAAACATTACATTACCAATATTCAAATGTCAAAATCTTGTATTCCCGATCCCATTTGGTGTAAATGTCTTTCTTTTTCTAATTTTTCAATTAAGATTTTTTTTTTGTTTTTTTTTTAAGTAAAAAGAAGAAACGCTAAATTGTAAAATGTAATAGTAGGAATATATATTATAATAATAAGAAAAATTGATAGGAAATTTCGTAAAATGACCTTCAATTTTCTTTACAACCCATGGCAATATTTTCTTTTATTGTTTTATTAATAGAGAAGATGACTTCTACGTATTTTTCTATAAAACAATGCTATGATTTATGCTATAATAAAAGTATCAAGTATATAATATCATAGAATATATATGGATTTTGACCTCTATGATTTATTAATCTATTTGAAACATTTTATTCAATTTGTATTACTAATTAATTAATTATAAATAACATAAAATAAATAAAGAAAACAAGGGAGTAGTAAGAAAAGAAAAAAGAAGAAACAAGAAAGATTTCGAAGAAGAGAAAACTAGAAGGAGCAAAATGAAAAAGGAAAATGGAATTTTCAAAAATGACCCCCTGTGGCCGTGTAGTGTCAAACACTGTGTGTTGTCAGCCCTCTCTCTTAAACTCTCTCACTAATCCCTTCTTTTTTACTAATATTTTTCCCTTTTTATATATTTCACTCCTCTCTTCAAGAGACCCTAATTTTTCAACTTTTTTGATAATCCCTTTGAGATTTTCTTCTTAAACATCCCTTAAAAACACCCTAAATTATATATAAACCAAAAACCAAACAAACACTTAAACGAAGCCACCCACAAAAAACAAGTCCCCTCCCCCCTTCTGCCTATTGCTCTTAGGGGTTTTTTTTCTCTCTCTCTTTTTCTTCAATCTCTTCAGAAATCTCGCTTCGAATCTCTTCGCCTCTTTTTTCTTTTTCCTTCCTTTTTAATATTTTTCATGTTCCATACTTTGGATGTTTAAGCATCCGTCGCTCTTCTCTCTTTCCTTTCTCAGGTCTCCTCTCTCTCACTTTCGTTGAAGGACTCCTCAGTATCTCTGTATTTTTCTTTATCTAATAGTAGTATCTGATCTGTTTGTGGATTCTTTTTTCTTTTCTTTTTTTTTGCGATTTTGTAGAATTTCTGATTTCCGTTTTTTAGGGTATTAATCTGTGCTTTATTTTTTTTGGATTATTTATTGTTTTCTGCGTGTATTTGTAGTGGTTGGAAGTAGAGAAGTAGAGGTGAGATGGCGAATATAAGATCGACTTTGCCTTCTAGGCTTCGCCAGCTTTTGTCTGGCGAAACAGCCATCGGTCCTTCTATCAAACTCGACTCTGAGCCCGTAAGTTTTTTTCGTTTTTGATGTTTTGTTTAATTCTTACTGTGGAAATGGTTTCTGATTAGGGTTTATCAGAATCTAGTATTGTATGGTGAACTCATTAGGGTTTTTATTTACTCTTTCATCGTTGTTATCAGTAATTAGTGTTGAGTTCGTTTTTTGATGTTTCCTTTGTGGACTGTTTGGCTGATACTATTGATTGCCTCTACACTATTGCGGTTAATTTAGTGAGACTAGTGCTTTAAGACTGAATTGATAGTTACCTCGTAATATTAGTTGTGGTCAGAATTTTGTATATTATGTGCATTTTATTAAACAGAAAGTATAATGTCATAAACTGAAGCATGAAAACCTTATATTGTATTGTTTCCACAGTTTCACTAATAATACCCTGATTTTGAACAGGCATTCAATATCTTGTTTTGCAATTGTTTTCTATAACAATCGGGGAAAGTGTGTTATTATATTTAATATTTACAATCTTTGACAATGTTGGGGTGATAGGATAATGCGCATTTACTCATAAAGATCATTTTATTAAGAAATAATCCAGTTTTTTTTAAAAGATTGTTCTAGGGACTTTTGTTTTTAATTTATTTGATGCTGAAGTAGAAATTTTAAGCATATAGTTTGTCATAGACTTTTTTCTTTGCTCTGATGATATTGTTAAACTGTCTTTTTTCTTCGTTAGGAGAAGTATTTATGTTAGGAAAAATTGTGAATTTTTGTGTTTTACTAGGTCTGAAATTTTCTGCATGGTTCAGGCTTACATGTAAACAACTTGCTTTCTTAAAATTCATTTTGTCAAAAATATAAACAACGTTTGTTTCTTGTGTTAAATATAAACAACATTTGTTTAAGGTTAGGGAGTACAGATCCATTTAATTCTAAACATCTTAGGCAATTTACATCGATCAATGGTAGTTTTTGTGCAGCCTTTTACTTTTTTTGTTTTTCTGTTTTCATACTGCTGGCGCTTGAGCTTTGATGTCTTTTATTCTGAGAATGAACTGATAATTGTATAATTTATGCCTGTATTTGCTATCTTGCTGTCAAAATAAGCTTGATTATATTTCTTATTCCAAAGATAATAATAGCTAATATAAGATATTAATATGCTCGGTTTGACTGACCTTAGGTGTTTCTTATCTCCTTGAGAGCATCTTGCTTTTTTTGAAGTATTAGAAGATCTATATAATCTTTTATCATTTTATTTGTGTAAGATTTTCAGATTCAATCCTAACCACTGTTAGAGAACTATTGCCATCTTTGTGTATATGACGAGAAGTAAACAGTTTTCATTGTTAACACAGTGTTATGATTATTGTCCATTAGTTAGCCAAGACTTAAGATTATATGCAATGAATTAGAGGTGATGTTTTGAGTTCAATGGCATTACATATTCACTCATTTTGACCTTCACAGGATTGAGCTTCAAACTTGTATTTAGTTTTAAATATGCTATAGATTTAGGTATTTTTAGACTGCCATTCCATACTTCTTATTATAAATTTTTTCATTAACTCATATTTGGTTTGACTAGCATCATCCTTTAGGGAGGGAATTTAGATCGAAGACATTGACATGCACATGCTTTCGGTACATTTTACTGTGTTATGTTGATATCCCTGCTGGTTGTCATGAGCTTGCTTGAATGTAATATGTACTGGTTGCATGACCTTTGCTTGAATGGATTAGAAAGCTTCTTTTATATGGTCATTATATATATATGGGGACATGAATCCAACAATTGTATTTGTGACTTGCAGCCACCTCAAATTAAAGCATTCATTGATAAAGTGATCCAGAGTCCGTTACAGGATATAGCGATACCTCTTTCAGGCTTTCGATGGGAGTACAGCAAGGTATTTTATATTACATATTCCGCTCGGTTAACCCCATCTTTGGTTCCTATACTCACCTGTTGCTTTTAATTCAGGGGAATTTTCATCATTGGAGGCCGCTGTTTCTCCATTTTGATACATATTTCAAGACCTACTTGTCCTGTAGGAATGACCTTCTCCTATCAGATAAAATTCTGGAAGATGATAGTCCATTTCCAAAGCATGCAGTTCTTCAAATACTACGAGTGATGCAGATAATATTAGAGAATTGCCACAACAAGAGCTCATTTGATGGCTTGGAGGTGTGTTTAGAAGGATGCAGAATTTTTTTTACTACATTCACTTTCAACCTTTTTTATTTATATTTATATATCTATGCTCTTTCTATGTGCTTCTCCACTATTTGTTTTATCTGATATGACTCTTCTATTCTCCTTTCAGCATTTCAAGCTCCTACTTTCATCCACTGATCCTGAAATTCTTATAGCTACACTAGAGACTCTTTCTGCACTTGTTAAAATAAACCCGTCTAAGGTTCATGGAAGTGGTAAGTTGATTGGATGTGGCTCAGTAAACAGCTATCTACTGTCTTTTGCTCAGGGATGGGGGAGCAAGGAGGAGGGATTGGGTCTATATTCATGTGTTTTGGCAAATGAGAGAACACAGGAGGAAGGGCTTAGTTTGTTTCCATCTGACGTAGAACATGATCGTGAGAAGTCTCAACAGCGGATTGGTTCTAGCCTTTATTTTGAATTGCATGGGCTCAATGTTCAAGGTGTTGAAGAAAGCAGTGGCAGTACGAGTTCTACTTCAAGAGTCATAGATATGCCTGATCTACATCTGCGGAAAGAGGATGACCTGTTAATAATGAAGCAGTGTATTGAGCAGTATAATGTACCTACTGACCTCCGGTTTTCATTGTTAACTAGAATTAGATATGCCCATGCCTTTCGGTCACCCAGGATATGCAGGCTGTATAGCAGGATATGCCTTCTTGCATTTATTGTGCTTGTTCAGTCTAATGATGCTAACGATGAGCTGACCTCATTTTTTGCCAATGAACCGGAGTATACAAATGAATTAATAAGGATTGTGCGGTCAGAAGAAACTATTCCCGGGACTATAAGAACTCTTGCGATGCTTGCATTGGGAGCTCAGTTGGCCGCATATTCAGCATCTCATGACCGGGCACGGATTTTGAGTGGATCAAGCATTAGTTTTACTGTAGGAAATCGAATGATTCTCCTAAATGTTCTCCAGAAGGCAGTTTTGTCACTGAAAAGCTCTAGTGATCCATCGTCTCTTGCTTTTATTGAGGCTCTTCTTCAGTTCTATCTGCTTCACATCGTGTCATCCTCAGCATCAGGGAGTAATATTAGAGGGTCAGGAATGGTTCCAACCTTTTTACCTCTTTTGGAGGATTCTGACCCAAATCATATGCATCTTGTCTATTTGGCTGTTAAAGCTCTTCAAAAGCTCATGGATTACAGTAGTTCAGCTGTATCTTTGCTTAGAGAACTGGGTGGAGTGGAGCTTTTGGCTCAGAGGTTACAGATAGAAGTGCATAGAGTTATTGGTGTGTCTGGAGGAAATGATAATTCAATGATAATTGGTGAATGCCCAAGATACAGTGATGACCAGTTGTATTCCCAAAAGAGGCTTATCAAGGTACTTTTGAAGGCTCTTGGTTCTGCTACATACGCACCTGCAAATTCCACTAGACCACAGAATCCTCATGATAGTTCTTTGCCTGGTACTTTGTCTCTCATATATGGGAATGCAGATAAATTTGGAGGTGATATTTACTACTCAGCTGTGACTGTTATGAGTGAGATTATCCATAAAGATCCAACTTGTCTTCCTGCACTTCTTGAACTAGGTCTTCCAGATGCCTTTTTATCTTCAGTGTTATCTGGAGTACTTCCATCTTCAAAGGCTATAACATGTGTTCCAAATGGCCTTGGTGCCATTTGTCTCAATGCCAAAGGATTGGAGGCAGTGAAAGAAACTTCGGCATTGCGGTTCCTTGTGGAAATTTTTACTAGCAAGAAGTATGTGCTGGCGATGAATGAAGCAATTGTTCCCTTGGCTAATGCGGTTGAAGAGCTTTTGCGCCATGTATCTTCATTGAGAAGCAGTGGTGTTGATATAATTATTGAAATTGTAAATAAAATTGCTTCCTTTGGGGATAGCAGTAGCTTTTCCGGGTCATCGATTGAGAAAGCTAATGCAAGTACTGCAATGGAAACTGATTCTGAAGACAAAGGAAATGAAGAGCATTGTTGTCTGGTTGGTACAGTGGATTCTGTAACTGAAGGAATCAGTGATGAGCAGTTTCTCCAATTGTGCATTTTGCATCTGATGGTTTTGCTTCATAGAACAACTGAGAATTCTGAAACATGTCGTTTATTCGTGGAGAAATCAGGAATTGAGGCTTTACTAAAGCTTTTGCTAAGGCCCAGTATTGTACAGTCATCGGAGGGGATGTCTATTGCTTTACATAGCACCATGGTTTTTAAAGGTTTTACTCAGCATCACTCTGCTCCTCTTGCACGTGCTTTCTGTTCTTCTCTTAGGGAACATTTGAAGAAAGCCTTGACTGGATTTGGTACAGCTTCAGGGTCCTTTTTACTGGATCCCAGGATGATGCCTGATGATGGAGTCTTTTCTCCACTTTTTATTGTTGAGTTCCTTCTATTTCTTGCTGCATCTAAAGATAATCGTTGGGTGAGTGCTTTGCTTACAGAACTAGGTAATGGCAGCAAAGAGGTTCTGGAAGACGTTGGTCGTGTCCATCGTGAAATTTTATGGCAGATTGCTCTTCTTGAAGATGCCAAGCTTGAAATGGAGGATGATGGTGCTAGTGCTAGTTCTGCCGAGTCACAACAACGGGAATCTAGTGCAAGTGATACGGAAGAGCAGAGGTTGAACTCTTTTAGGCAGTTCCTTGATCCATTATTAAGGAGAAGAACACCAGGATGGAGTATTGAGTCCCAGTTCTTTGACCTAATAAACCTTTATCGTGACCTTGGCCGTGCTACTGGCTTTCAACAGAGATTGGGGACGGATGGTTCAAACATGCGGTTTGGAGCACATTATTCTACGTCATCAGACGCTTCTGGATCTGTCAATAGAAAGGAACATGACAAGCAGAGGTCATATCACACCTCTTGCTGTGATATGGTCCGGTCTCTTTCTTTCCACATTACCCATTTGTTTCAAGAGTTGGGAAAAGTGATGTTACTTCCTTCTCGTCGTCGTGATGATACTGTTAATGCATCCCCTGCATCGAAATCTGTTGCTTCGAGTTTTGCCTCTATTGCATTAGATCATATGAACTTTGGAGGTCATGTGAATTCTCCAGGCTCAGAAGTATCCATATCGACAAAGTGTCGCTACTTTGGCAAGGTTATTGATTTCATTGATAGTGTTCTTCTGGACAGGCCCGATTCCTGCAATGCTATTATGCTGAACTGTTTATATGGCCGTGGAGTTATTCAGTCAGTTTTGACTACTTTTGAAGCCACAAGTCAGTTGCTATTCACGGTTAATAGGGCTCCAGCGTCTCCGATGGATACAGATGATGGTAATTTAAAGCAGGATGAAAAGGAAGATGGAGATCATGCATGGATATATGGTCCATTAGCTAGCTATGGTAAACTTATGGATCACCTAGTGACATCTTCTTTTATTTTGTCTCCATTCACCAAGCACCTTCTTGTCCAACCACTAAGCAGTGGAGATGTCCCCTTTCCACGGGATGCTGAAACTTTTGTGAAGGTGCTTCAGTCTATGGTGCTTAAAGCAGTGCTTCCGGTGTGGACTCACCCACAGTTTACTGATTGCAGTTATGATTTCATCACTACGGTTATATCTATCATTAGGCACATTTACTCTGGTGTTGAAGTGAAAAACGTTACCAGTAGCAATAGTGCACGTATTACTGGCCCCCCTCCAAATGAAACAACCATATCAACAATTGTAGAGATGGGATTCTCCAGGTCTAGGGCGGAAGAAGCTTTGAGGCAAGTTGGATCTAATAGTGTGGAGTTGGCAATGGAGTGGTTATTCTCCCATCCAGAGGAAACCCAGGAGGATGATGAACTTGCTCGTGCACTTGCCATGTCTCTTGGGAACTCTGAAGCTGACACAAATGTAGATGCTACAAATGAGAGTAGCCAGCAACTTGAAGAAGAGATGGTCCAGCTTCCTCCTGTTGAGGAGTTGTTGTCAACATGTACAAAATTGCTTCAGATGAAGGAACCTCTTGCATTTCCGGTTAGGGACCTTCTTGTATTGATATGCTCCCAAAATGATGGTCAATATAGGTCCAGTGTCATTTCCTTCATTCTTGATCAAGTGAGGGATTCTAGTTCTGCTTCTGATAGCAGAAACAATTCTCTGCTCTCTGCTCTTTTCCATGTTCTTGCTTTAATTCTTCACGAGGATGTGGGGGCACGGGAAATTGCCTCAAAGACTGGACTGGTGAAACTTGTGACTGATTTACTTTCAGCATGGGACTCTGGTTCAGTTGACAAGGATAAACGTCAAGTTCCAAAGTGGGTAACAACTGCTTTCCTTGCTCTGGATAGGCTGCTTCAGGTGGATCAAAAATTGAATTCTGAAATTGTTGAGCAGTTGAAAGGGGAAAATGTTAGTAGCCAGCAGACATCTATCACTATTGATGAGGATAAAAAGAGTAAGGTGCTTTCTTCATTTGGATCACCAAGGCATATAGATTTTCCTGAGCAGAAGAGGCTGATTGAGATTGCTTGTAGCTGTATAAGGAATCAGTTTCCATCTGAAACAATGCATGCTGTTCTGCAGCTATGTTCTACTCTAACTAGGAACCATGCAATTGCTGTTTGTTTTCTGGATAGTGGTGGTGTGAATTATCTTCTGTCGTTGCCAACAAGTAGTCTCTTTCCTGGGTTTGACAATGTTGCTGCCACCATTATCCGTCATGTCCTTGAAGATCCGCAAACCTTGCAGCAGGCAATGGAAGCTGAGATAAAACACAGTCTTGTGGCAATGGCTAACAGGTATTCAAACGGAAGGGTCAGTCCACGTAATTTCCTTATCAACTTAAGTTCTGTGATTTCTCGAGATCCAGTAATATTTATGCAAGCTGTTAAGGCTGTTTGCCAAGTTGAGATGGTCGGTGATAGACCTTACATTGTTTTGACTAAAGACCGTGACAAAGATAAAAGCAAGGAGAAGGAAAAAGAGAAGGAGAAAGCATCAGATAAAGATAAAACACAACAAAATGATGGGAAGGGTACTTTGTGCAATATGAACTTGGCAGGTCCTGGGAATGTGCATGGAAAAGTCAGTGATTCAAATTTGAAGTCAGTTAAAATGCATCGGAAATCTCCTCAAAGCTTTGTTAATGTGATTGAGCTTCTTTTTGATTCTGTCAGTGCTTTTGTACCTCCCTTGACAGATGATCAGAGAACAGAGTCTGTTGATGCACCATCATCAACTGATATGGAAATTGATATTGCTGCAGTTAAGGGTAAAGGGAAAGCCATTGCAACTGTGTCTGAAGAGAATGAAGGCTCTGGTCAAGATGCTTCTGCATCACTTGCAAAGATAGTATTCATCTTGAAACTCTTGACAGAGATTCTGTTAATGTATGCTTCATCTGTCCACATCTTGCTCCGGAGAGATGCTGAGATCAGTAGCTGCAGGGTACCCCATCAAAAGGGCTCAGCTGATTTATCCACTGGTGGAATATTTCATCACATTCTGCACAGATTTGTTCCTTATTCCCGGAATGCAAAGAAGGAAAAGAAAATTGATGGTGACTGGAGGCATAAACTAGCAACCAGGGCTAGTCAATTTTTGGTTGCATCTTGTGTGCGTTCTGCTGAGGCAAGGAAGAGAGTCTTTACAGAGATTAATTGTATTTTCAATGACTTTGTTGATTCATGTGATGGTTTCAGACCACCAAGCAGCGATATGCAGACTTTTGTTGATCTGCTTAATGATATACTAGTTGCTCGTACACCGACTGGTTCCTGCATCTCAGCAGAAGCTTCTGGCACTTTTATAGATGTTGGGTTGGTTGCATCACTAACACGCACCCTTGAAGTGTTGGATTTGGATCATGCAGAATCACCTAAAGTTGTGACAGGACTCGTCAAAGCTTTGGAACTTGTAACCAAGGAGCATGTCCATTCTGCTGATTCTTCTGCTATCAAAGGTGAGAATTCAGTCAAACCTGCTGATCACAATCAGTCTGGCAGAACAGACAATGTTGTTGATGCATCACAGTCCATGGAAATGGCATCTCAGTCCAATCATGATGCAGTTGCAGCTGATCATGTTGAGTCTTTCAATACAGTCCAAAATTATGGTGGGTCAGAAGCTGTTACAGATGATATGGAACATGATCAGGATCTTGATGGTGGTTTTGCCCCAGCTACTGAGGATGACTATATGCAAGAAACCTCTGAGGATGCAAGGGGTCTTGAAAATGGTGTAGACACTGTGGGGATTCATTTTGAAATCCAGCCCCATGAGCAAGAAAACCTTGATGATGATGAGGATGAGGACATGTCTGGAGATGATGGGGATGAAGTGGATGAGGACGAAGATGACGATGATGAGGACCACAATGATTTGGAAGAAGATGATGTACATCACCTGTCTCATCCGGACACAGATCAAGATGATCATGAGATTGATGATGATGAGTTTGATGATGAAGTATTGGAGGAAGATGATGAGGATGATGGGGATGATGATGGTGGTGTTATTTTAAGGTTGGAGGAGGGTATCAACGGAATGGATGTGTTTGACCATATTGAAGTTTTTGGCAGAGATCATGGCTTTGCCAATGAAACTCTTCATGTAATGCCTGTTGAAGTTTTTGGTTCTAGACGTCAAGGACGTACTACATCCATTTACAGTCTTTTGGGGCGCAATGGTGAGAATTCAGCTCCCTCAAGGCATCCCCTTCTATTGGGACCTTCATCACTGCGACCAACCTCTCAAAGGCAGTCAGGTTTTTTTCTGGATTCTAATATTTAAGTATATAATTTTGGATTTTGTTTAATTTACAACTAATACTTATTAGTTTACTAGCTGCATCTGCATTTCTAATTCTAATAACCTTACTCCTTTCTCTCTATTTTCCCCCTTCCAGAAAATTCCCATGATACTATTCTTTCAGATAGAAACTCAGACAGCACTTCATCACGGTTGGATACTATCTTCCGTTCTTTGAGGAATGGGCGTCACAGCCATCGTTTGAACTTGTGGGCTGACGAGAGCCAGCAAAGCAGTGGGTCTAGTGCAGCTACTGTACCACAAGGCCTTGAAGACTTGCTTGTTTCTCAACTGAGGCGACCACCAGTCCCAGAGAAATCTTCTGATCACAACACATCAGCAGTGGAACCTCAGACGCATGGTGAAGGTACTCAGCTACAGGAATCAGGGGCTGGTGCAAGGACGGAGCCTGTAGAACACAACGTAAACAATGAAAATACTAATGTGCCTCCGTCTTCTGCAGCAATTGATAGTTCAGTCAATGCTGATGTGAGACCTGCAGTTAGTGACTCTCTGCAAGGAACAGATGCATCAAGTATGCATTCACAATCTGTTGAAATGCAATTTGAGCACAATGATTCAGCTGTTCGTGATGTTGAAGCAGTGAGTCAAGAAAGTAGTGGCAGTGGAGCTACTTTGGGAGAAAGTCTTCGAAGCCTTGATGTTGAGATTGGAAGTGCAGATGGCCATGATGATGGAGGAGAAAGGCTAGGTTCTTCAGACAGAACTTCTGATCCACAGGCTGCCCGTGCAAGAAGAACAAATGTGTCTTTTGGGAATTCTACATCTGCTGGTGGGAGAGATGCACCTCTTCATAGTGTTACTGAGGTTTCTGAGAATTCTAGTCGAGAGGCAGATCAAGATGGTCCAGCCACAGAGCAGCAGATAAATAGTGATGCTGGTTCTGGATCAATTGATCCTGCATTTTTGGATGCTCTACCTGAGGAGTTGCGTGCTGAAGTTCTATCAGCTCAGCAGGGTCAAGTGGCACAGCCTTCAAATGCTGAGCAACAGAATTCTGGAGATATTGATCCAGAGTTTCTTGCAGCCCTTCCTCCAGACATCCGAGCTGAAGTTCTTGCACAACAGCAAGCACAAAGGCTGCAACAGTCTCAGGAACTTGAAGGTCAACCCGTTGAAATGGACACAGTCTCAATAATAGCAACGTTTCCCTCAGATTTGCGAGAAGAGGTATCCTTTTTGTTATAGTCCATCATTGACCATGTCTAAACTTTGTATTATAGTTGTTAGTTTTCTAGCTATACCTCAGATAGCTATTCAACAAGTTGGAAATCGGAAATGCCTAAACATTTTTCTTCTTGTTATCTTTCTTCTCAGGTTCTCCTAACGTCATCTGATGCTATTCTTGCAAATCTCACACCTGCTCTTGTTGCGGAGGCAAACATGTTGCGTGAAAGATTTGCCCATCGCTATCATAATCGTACCTTGTTTGGTATGTACCCTAGGAATCGCAGAGGTGAATCTTCTAGGAGAGGTGAAGGTGTTGGATCAAGCCTGGAGAGGATAGGGGGAAGTCTTTTGTCACGTAGATCTATTTCTGCTAAGCTAATTGAAGCTGAAGGAGCCCCTTTAGTTGGCACAGAAGCTCTTCAAGCGATGGTTCGGTTACTACGTGTAGTGCAGGTGCTCTCTCATTAGGCTTAGTTTTCTTTCTTATGTTCATCCTTGATTTGATCTATGCATTAACATTTTGAATCCTGCAGCCACTATATAAAGGTTCATTGCAGAAGCTTCTCCTGAATTTATGTGCTCATAATGAAACCAGAACAGCTCTAGTTAAAATCTTGATGGACATGCTGATGCTTGATACAAGGAAGCCTATTAGTTATTCAAATGCCATTGAACCGCCATACAGGCTTTATGGCTGCCAGAATAATGTTATGTATTCTCGTCCTCAGCATTTTGACGGTAAGATAAGATGCACGAGTTTAATGTGGTATTGTCATAAGAACATTCTCATAAATTTCTCTTTCTTTTTTTCTTTTGGAGGAAAAAAAATTCTGTATAGGTGGATCTCTTATATTCCTTCTATTCTTCATGAGTATAATTTGTGGAGGAGTTACTGTTTGCTACATAATTTGATTTGTAAAGGTTCTAAGTGGTTTCTCTGTTTATCCCTTTCTTTGTAGGAGTTCCTCCTTTGGTCTCTAGGCGAGTTCTTGAAACTCTCACTTACCTGGCCCGAAATCATCCCTATGTTGCTAAGATTTTACTTCAGTTTAAATTGCCTCTTCCTACCCTTCAAGAGCTAAATATTGATCAGTCTCGTGGAAAAGCTTTGATGACTGATGAGCAGCAGATAGGATATATTTCCATTGCATTGCTTCTGAGCCTTCTCAATCAACCCCTCTACTTGAGAAGTATTGCACACCTTGAGCAGGTAATAGCTCTATTCTAGTTATTTAGGCATTTTTTGATCTTTGTATTTGTTGTTTGCTCATTTGTGATTTTTGCTTCAGCTGCTTAACTTGTTGGATGTCATCATTGACCATGCCGAAAGGAAGCCTCCTTCCTCTGAGAAATCAAGGGCCTCTTCGACTGAACAATTACCTGCTTCACAGATTTCTATGTCAGATGCTGACATTGCTTCTGAGAATCGTGATGCTCCTTCTGAGGTTGCTGAATCACCTATAAAGACTGCTGATTTATCCGCACCTTCCAAATCTGGTGCAAGTAATGAATTTGATGCACAGAGTGTTCTGTCCAATCTCCCACAAGCAGAGCTCCGACTGTTGTGCTCATTGCTTGCACGTGAAGGGTAAGTTATGTCTAGACAGTGTATTTCCTTGTGCCATATATTTTGTAAGAAGTCCTTTGTCGTTTTTTCTTTTTTTGAAATTTAAATGTGCTCTACTTCCTGACTACCCAATTCCTGGGTCTGATGCTCTGTTTTCCATCCATTACCAGTTTGTCAGATAATGCATATGGTCTGGTGGCAGAGGTAATGAAAAAGCTGGTAGCTATTGCTCCTAGCCATTGTCATCTGTTTATCTCTGAGCTAGCAGATGCTGTACAAAATTTGATTAAATCTGCCATGGATGAGTTACGGATGTTTGGTGAAGCAGTGAAAGCATTACTCAGCACATCATCTTCTGACGGAGCTGCAATTTTAAGGGTCTTACAGGCACTAAGTTCTTTTGTTGCTTCAATGATTGATAAAGAAAAGGATCAGCCGCTGCTTCCTGAAATGGAGCGTTCTTCTGCTCTTTCTCAGGTGTGGGACATTAATGCAGCTTTAGAACCTTTGTGGATAGAGTTAAGCACTTGCATAAGCAAAATTGAAAGCTATTCTGATTCTGCACCAGAGTTAGCAGCTTCGTCCAGGACTTCAACATCAAGACAATCTGGTGTAACACCACCTCTTCCTGCAGGCACCCAAAACATCTTACCCTATATAGAATCTTTCTTTGTTATGTGTGAGAAGTTACATCCTGCACAACCAAGTTCTGGTCAAGATTTTGGCATAGCTGCACTATCTGATGTTGAAGATGCCAACGTATCTGCTGGGCAGCAGAAATCTGCTGCTCCTGTCTCAAAATTTGATGAGAAACATGTTGCCTTTGTGAAGTTCTCAGAGAAGCATAGGAAGTTGTTAAATGCTTTCATCCGCCAAAATCCTGGGCTGCTTGAGAAATCATTCTCACTAATGCTGAAAGTTCCCCGCTTTGTTGATTTTGATAATAAACGTTCTCACTTCAGGTCCAAAATTAAGCATCAACATGATCATCATCATAGTCCTCTAAGAATATCTGTTAGAAGAGCTTACATACTCGAGGATTCATATAACCAACTACGGATGCGGTCAACTCAAGATTTGAAGGGGAGGTTAACAGTACACTTCCAAGGCGAGGAAGGTATTGATGCCGGTGGTCTTACAAGGGAATGGTATCAGCTCTTGTCCAGGGTTATATTTGACAAGGGAGCATTGCTTTTTACTACGGTGGGCAATGAGTCGACATTCCAACCCAACCCCAACTCAGTCTACCAAACAGAACATCTTTCATACTTCAAATTTGTTGGGCGAGTTGTGAGTACTTTCTCTTGTTGCTTATGTTGGATTGATGCACTTTTTCAAAATTTGTGTTGACTTTCTGATTTAACATTATTTTCAGGTTGGCAAAGCACTTTTTGATGGGCAACTTTTGGATGTCCACTTTACTCGATCTTTCTACAAGCATATCTTAGGGGTCAAAGTTACTTATCATGACATTGAAGCAATTGATCCTGATTACTTCAAAAACCTAAAGTGGATGCTTGAGGTCTGTCATAATTCAATTTTCCGTAGTTAGTCCTCTTTTCCTCTTAGAGGGAGAGGGTGCAATAGAGTTTCATTTTGCTAGCAATTACCTTTTGTTGTTAATTAGAGAGATTGTGTTTGCACACTCTTCTTTTGCCTTATTTCTCTCCTTGTTTTCTTTTTCCAGAATGATATTAGTGATGTCCTGGACCTGACTTTTAGCATTGATGCCGATGAAGAGAAGCTGATATTGTATGAAAGGACACAGGTATACTAAGTCTCTTTGACCCTTTGATGAATCCCTTTGTGGTTGCAATCATTTTTGGTTATAATTATTTTCCGAATATGGTTGTAGGTGACTGACTATGAGCTGATTCCTGGTGGTCGGAACATTAAAGTAACTGAGGAGAATAAGCACCAATATGTTGATTTAGTTGCTGAGCATCGTTTGACAACTGCTATTCGTCCTCAAATAAATGCATTTTTGGAAGGATTCAATGAATTAATTCCTAGGGAATTAATATCTATTTTTAATGACAAGGAGCTGGAGTTACTGATAAGCGGTCTTCCAGACATTGATTGTAAGTGTTGTTAACCAATTTAATTTATGAAATGTGAATTACATGATAAAATGCATAATTCTGCAACCATTATCTGAATATGATCTGATCTGTGTTATTTGTCTCCTAGTGGATGACATGAGGGCAAACACCGAGTACTCTGGGTATAGTGCGGCATCCCCTGTTATACAATGGTTCTGGGAGGTTGTTCAAGGGTTAAGCAAGGAGGATAAGGCTCGGCTTCTACAGTTTGTGACTGGAACCTCAAAGGTAATTGTTGATAACTTCTGTAATTGGACATCTAGGTTCAACCTCAACCTTAATTATTCAATGCTTTACTTATGCAAGGATAAATGGGTTTTAGGCTTACTTTGAGGTTGTGAAATTGCTTAATTCTGTGTATTTAGAGGTTTGCTATATGTGGGTGTTCTAAATTAGTCTTTTACGATAATCTTGTTTCATCATCTTTACCAATTATTACTCTCTATTATTACTTTTACATTGGTGTATATAAAATAACCTTTGAATTTTTGTAACCTGTCTGAATTATTGTTCTTTTTAACTTTGAACAGGTACCTTTAGAAGGTTTTAGTGCACTTCAAGGAATTTCAGGTTCACAGAAGTTTCAGATACACAAAGCATATGGCAGCCCAGATCACTTACCTTCTGCTCATACCTGGTAATCTATCTGCCTCTCCATGGTACTTTTTCGTCGGTTTTCTCTCGTATTTCTTTTTTCATTAAATATGAAGCATTTCTTTGTGATTGATGCAGTTTCAATCAATTGGATTTACCCGAGTATCCTTCCAAGGAACATCTAGAAGAGAGGCTGCTGCTTGCGATTCATGAAGCCAATGAAGGGTTCGGATTTGGTTAAGACTCGAAGCGATAATCAGAGTGGACAACAACTTGTAGATAGAAAATATATTCACCGGGATTTTGTTATTGGGGGTTTTAAGGGCTGGGGTTGGGCTAATGTTCGAATTGGTACCATGTTTATATACTGTACAGTCACATATTGGCTATTGGAATTGACTCTGGCAGTTTTAAATTTGCCATCTTTTTTCTTCATTCAAATCCATTTTCTTCTTTCTCTTTCGGATTTGCCTTCCCTTTGTTAAAAGGAAAAAGAAAAAAAAAGGGGAGGCACACTAACTATATATCACCCCATTGTTAGACTCAATATCCTTCAAGTCAAAACATGAAATTGCCCTTTTATTTCTCAATATTGCGTCAAGCAAATTAAGAAATTCTTCTTTTGCACCGTTTTGTTTCTTTTTTTCTTTTTAAAGTTTTATTTGTAAAGTTAGTAAGTGTAAGCAACTGACAATTAAGAATTTTAATCAAGAAACTGAGCGTTGTGGCAAAGCTTGTTACAAATTACAGTTGACGCAAGCCGGGTCAACCAACGAATATTATGATAACGAGGTAATCTTAGTAACTATTGACTATGTTTTAATTCTATATTTCTATATTACCTCCACTCCTCCATCATCTTAACCACGTTTTCATCTTATTGTTACTGCTTTTGTTGGCATATGATGTTCTGTCAACAGTACTGACTGATCTTGTACCCCTTGTGATCCTCATCAAAGCTTTAGACGGGTCGATTTGCCGCGTCTTATTTGATTCAGCTGATAATATCTTTTTGTCAAGCAGAGATGATGACGACGACGATATTAAAAGATTGTTCTCTGCACCTTTGCTCTGGACCTGCTTTTTTCTCCTCAACTCTCTAAGCGAATCAGTTCCTCTCAACAAGTCAGACCCCATATTCGTCGCTCTGCTGTTAGTTAAGCTCCTAAGACTTGGAGGATCCATGCCAAATATGGTTTCTGATCTCAATGCTGGTGTTGCACTTGGTGTGCCTCGTAATTTCTCTGCAGAATATACTGGCTGCATTATCTCTTCCTGGTGTTGTCTAAAATTTTGGTCAAGTTCATTAACCTGCAATTTGCACATAGATTTGTTTTTCACTGTAGCATTGTAAATTTTACTCTTGGTTCACAGAAGATAGAGAGAGAAAAGAACCTTTTGTGGACGAAATACAGATCCTCTACTTTCTCTTTCCATTTTCAGCTTGCTTTCAAGTTCATTAACCTGTATCAACAGAAACAGATAAATGATCCCTATTTTTCATATAACATCCAGGGAGGATTGGTGCAACCGTGCAGGAATGCTGAAAAAGATGCAAAATACCATAATTAAATGATCCCTATTTTTCATATCATGTTAACGTCCAGGGAGGAATGGTGCAGGAATGCTGAAAAACATACAAATTACCTTACTTATATGGCTTTTTATGTTTATCTGTTTACCGTTTTCCTTTCAAAATTTTATCAAAAAGGAACTTGCCACAATGATGCAGTGCAGGGTGAGGTTGTTGGAATCTATCGATCTAATGGATACCAATGATTGTTGAAGTAATAACAATGTGAAAGAAAATGACTCTAGTAAGTTAAAATTTCATTGGTTAAGATCACCTTTTGCTGCAACATCTCTGTATGGAGCTGAAACTCTCGTGTCCTATCTTTCAATATGCCATCGAGCTCCTTGACCTGTGAAGAGTAGTACAATGGCTGAGTTTTTATATGCAACTTTCAGCCTCCTAACTTTATAGCTATAAAAATCTTTTGGACACTATTTCTTTCCTCCAACAAAACATTCATTGGCGACCCTGATAAATCGATATTATTCTAAGTTCTTCATATGCTTTATATAAAATTCAAAACTTTATTCTGAATAAGGATAAATTGTCAAAGTTTCATTTAAAGCAGAAACCTTGCGCTGCAGAGTCAAGGCCACAGTCTGCTCACGCTCTTTCAGTTTGTTTTCTACCTCCTCAACCTGTGGTGGAAATCCAAGTCAAGCATTTAGAATAAATAACTAAAACGATGTGAAATCTATATATTCAATTGATAGCCAACCTTTAGCTGAAAATTTGAGCAAATTTCTTCCTTCTCCATCATATTTTCTGAAAGTTGCGACAACTGCCTCTCAAGTTGTCTACATAACTCTGTCTTGGATGCAAGCTGATCTTCAAGTTCATTGAGCTTTTCTTCTTGGATTTTACAAAGCTGATCCCTACCTTTGGCTTTACCCTCAAAATTGTGGAAGTTCTCTTCTAACTTCTTTAAAGCATCATCTTTTGTCCTCAATTCTTGCTTTGCTTTATCAAGCTTCAATTATTTCACGAGGAGTCCAAGTTAAGGTCTCAATATACAAAGAAATTAAGACATCCGCTTCAACATGCTTGTTTTGTGTTCAAGTCTAAATTAAATAAACACCATCAAAGAGCTTACCATCTGTTTCAACTTTTGAAGCTCAGCAGTGTCAACCTGCTTCTTTGCTGGACCCAACTCAACTCCTCGAACTCGACTTGCAAAGTTTAATGAACTGAGGGTCTCACCTGAATCCTGCTCTGAAGGGCTGATTTGCACAAACATCAAGGTTTTAGAATCACCACCTACAGTAAATTAATACAGGCTTTTAGAGAAGGCAGACATTTGCTGCTTTTGTTTCCTATAATAAATATTAACAAATTTTAATAACTCATCATCATTTTAAGTGGACCAGATTCCACTATAAAAGCATTCACCACTGAAATCTGATCATTGTTTTAAATGTGCCTACACTTACAAAAGCAAATTACTTCCATTGTTTTTTGTATCTAAATTTGAACTTTACAGTGGACTAATAGGAAATTATGCGATCGCCTACCTAAGGAATCTTGAAGTAGATGTGTGAGCTTGGAATTCCTGCAAAACCCAATACATAAAATCTGAATACTCAAAACCTGCGGTTAGATCCAGATCCAGAATACAATGAGATGAACAGCAAACCTATATGGGATGTGGCTGCTTTTGGTGGCCAATGCAGAAATCACATCTCCTAATGCTGAAAGAGATCTGTTGATGTTTTGAGCTTCTTTAAGTCGTTCTCCTTGCACCTCAGTTCTTGCTAGCCTTTCACTGCCGGCCAAATCCACAAGCCATAGCTTGCTCTTGGTGCACTCACCAGTGATCAAATTGTTTGCTCTTACCATTATGCAGAGCATACTGCAAAATCAAAGAGATACATGAAACCTAAAGCACACTATCTTTTGTCATTTCATATTGACACAGAACAAGAACAACATCTAAGGTAGAACATATGCAAAATTGGTTCTAATACAGACCATTAATAATAATACAGTAAAGAATAAAAACCACTAACCAATGAGATCGACTACTGTGCTCATTCACGTTGTTTGACCCTACAGCTCTTGCATTGTTACCAACCTGCAGAACATCCCAAACCTCCTTAGTATTTTCAACTTTGGCTTCCACTAGCCCTGGCACATGATGAAACCCCTCTGAAGCCTGCCTTATTTCCAGCCTAAACACAAACCAAATCCGATCAATGGCAATTGTTATTCTCAGTTACTCACAACCAGTATGAGTGGTATGAATAAGATATGAAATTACCTTTTTGTTGTTGGTGCAGTTGCAAGCAAATCTCTAATTTGCTCATTATAGACTTCAAGCACACTAACAAATATACTGTACGTAGAGGTTTCTTTCCGCTCTTCCACAATTTTAAATAACTGCTCTAGAGTCCTGTAGTTTACTCCTCGATTTTTATCTGTACCTTCCATTGTAAAAGTCTTCCCTGTTCCTGTCTGCCCATATGCAAATATACAGACATTGTAGCCGTCTAAAACTGAAGTTACCATGGGGGAGGCATCTGCAAACACATCAACTGTACCAGAAAAAATATTTGAGTTACAATATGATTTTAATTTTTTTACTGTTCTCAGCTGAAATCAATTTTATGAGTTTATGTCAGTAGTGATGGCCAAAAAAAAGAGTATATGTCAGTAGGCCTTTTACAAATTCTCAAACAAGTGATAGAACAATTTAGCTGGAGAGCTAGCCAAAGAAAGAATACTAGACTGACAAGTTGGGGTATAGTTCCACATACTAAAAAGGAAATTTAAGCTAAAAAATCTAATTCTAATTTACACTGATTTCATAAACTTGGGTGAAGTACACTTGACAGAAAGGTTTGTGCCTTTAGTTTCATTACTAAAAGTAAAAGAGCATATTTTACAGGTTTATACCTTGATCATCCTTGGGAGTATAAACTCGATCAAATTTGAAAGTTTTCTTAGTGGAGCTGCCTGTAAGTATCCCTATATCTCCATCCTTAGCAGCAGAAAAATCTACAACTGTTGCATGCCCATTTGAAGCCTCCACCTTACTTAATGGACGACACCTACAGAACACTCTAATGTTCCCTGTAAATCATGATTAAATAAGCAAGCTTGGGTCAGTTCAATCTACAATTCAAACATGAAAAGTAGAACGTTTGAAATTTTTTAACATCAAAACATGCCTTTCGCCTCCTCAATCTGGTTATGCAGCTTTTTCCTCATTGCCTGCTCCTTACTGAACTTCAATTTTAGATCTTCACATTGTGCAACTGCAATCCAGACAAACTATTATGAGATGGAGGTTCGTAAGAAAAAAAAAAGGTTGCTTGGTAATGAATACTTACCCAATGCTTGAACTGCAAGTATCATCTTGTTTAATTCTGGAATTGAATCAGCACACTCATGAGCCTTTTTAGAGAGCTGAGAATGCTCTTCCTTCATGGTCTGCGATCAATGAATATACAGCATCCTTTAAGCAGGTCATTCAAGAAGATTTCTACAATTGTGGACAAAGTAACAATTCTTACCTCGATTTTTCTCTTCAACTCATTGATTGAAGCAATCCAAAATCTCTTATCACGTTCGTATTTGGTAGAAACATCCTTCAACTTCACAGATTGTTTTTCCAAGGTTTGATCTACATAAACAGTAAGTATGATTATAATAATTTCAGTGTTTGAAGACTAACATTTCATGTCTTCAACAATCCCAGACATTCAACTTAATCCCTCCTTACCTAAATGCCTATTTTGGAAGAATTTGTTGTCAAGTTCCATCCTGACCTTCTCTAGTTGCTCATTTGCAGCTGTTAATGACATCCAAGCCTCATAGCATTCATCTGTTTTTTGCTGGCACAGATTCTTCAACTCTTCTATCCTCTTTTCATACTTCGCTGTAGATTTCATCCTCAAATGTTTCTTCTACAAACCACATGAACATAAAATCAATCCAAAAGGAATCTTTTATATTCAAAGGTCTCAATCTACAGGTTCATATCTAACCTGAGGTGATGGAACTTCCATTTCAGCAGCACAATTGTTGCATACAAAATAATCGCATTTCACTTGAGATGCTTTATCCAGTTTAGAAGATGAAAACATAAACAAATTAGTAAGTCATGTGGGAAATGTTGATAATATAGCAAACTGACATGAAGAAGGGGACATACCAGGTAATTTTGTTGCCCGTCTTATGCAAATCCCATTAACCATTGGGCTTCCACAAACTGATGCAAACCTTAAAACAATCACCTTGTCCTCCCCCACGGAAACTCTAATATCCACAACTTGCAATGGCTTGTTTGCTCCAACAATAGAGTATATATCAAGTTCAGACAATACCTGCAATTTTCACCCAAAAGAAAAAACATTGAATTCCTCAACAACAATGACCAACCAAATTTATTATACATTAAAGTCTTCTTAAGAAATTCACTTGCCTTATCCTCTTGAACAAAGACATCAAAAACTCTCATTCCTTTAGGGCCAAAGGTGTTCACAATTTCAGCGAAATGAAGATCAACCAAATAGTCTCCCGGGGGAAAATCACTGAACCGGTAAGTGAAATTTCCATAGCGTGCTGATTGATAAATGGATGGCATATCACCAGCATCTTTTATTCTTTCATTGGTTCTTAAGACATCACCACCTTCATAAAAGCTATCGCCACAAACATCAATTGTGCAAGTTCCTTCTTGCTTTACAACATCACCTCCAGCATTTACAAACATTACCGCATTGTCTGGATTAAAACATAATAGCCGGTTCTAAATTATACTCACAATTATAATGATAAAAAAAAATTTTTCTGAATTAAGCTATTTTTCGATTGAAAGAATCATCATTTGATAATTGGTAGCATATCGAAATTAAAGAAAACAAATCCAAAGAATTCGAGATTCTTGGGGTTTAGATTATTAACTTATATATGTTTGTTGCAACCGAAACTCAAAAGCATATATATCAAACAATAAAGTTGGACTAAGAAACCACATTAAAAAACAAGAATTAGAGAAATGGAAAATGAGTGTAGAGTGGAAAAAGAAGAGGAAAACCTGTAAAATTGGAGCTTAAGAAACCAGATTGAATCAATCTTGAGCCAGAAAGGCACAAAGAAGAATCAGCATCATCTCCTTGTTGTTCATGGGAAGACATACTACTAATTTTGGGATCTTCCTCGTACTTGCAAGGCCAAGAATTAGGGCTTAGAGATTTAGAGAGTTGCAGACAAGAGTTAGAGAATTGAGATTCTGCCATGTAAGGAGAGAGCGTAGAAAAGAGAGGGAAGTGGAAGTGGAGGTGTTTGGTTAGTTTTTTTGAATCTTGGCCTTCTTTTTTCTTTTGACATTCTTGTGTTTTATTGTTACTGTGTTGTTAGACTAAAAAGAGATATCATTGCATTGCCTTAATTGCTTCGAAATTTAAATATGCTAAAACGGCGTTTTGAATTTATACCTTTAAAAAAGAAAAGACCGTTACTCCTTTCTGGTTGAACTTGAAGGCTGGCTTTGAAGGCTCCCCGTGGGTCATATTGTGGGCCGGGTCTTAAATTATTGTCCTTTACGTTATTGGCCCAAAACCACTGTTGTTTTAATTTTGTTGTACTTGTATCTTTTTAAATTTTCTTTTTTCCCTTTGTTTGTGCCAAAAAAAAAAAAATCCCTTTTACTTGCATATAATCTTGTCTATATTCTTTCTTGCATAAAGAAACATGAGCTAGCCCAAGAAAGTAGAATTTGAGCTCATTGGGTCAAGCCAGATAATAGCAAGTGATTTTTGCAAGCCCAGACGCACACTCAAAAGCTTGGTTTTAGTTTTACAATATTTTTGCTACTCAATTTTAAAGATTTGGAGTTTTTGAATTGGATAAAATTATTCGAAGAGTTTTGAATTTGATAAAATTGGTGGAAGAGTTTTACCTTAGCTAGATATTCCATTTAGAATACAAGATTTGCCGTACAGTGAACACCCCGTCTTGGAAATTCAATTAACTACCAAACATTACAAAAGCATGGTTTAAACATTAAGCACCGTCAGATTTTATCTTGAATTGCTCATATTGGATAACGTGTTATCCTTAATTGCCTTTTGTAACATTACATCTTTAATTTAATTGCTCAGACAAAACTTGTACTACTAATTGATTCTTGAATTGAATATGTATAATAATGTATATTCTTTTTACAAATCAAAGAATTGAAAAAAATGTCCTCAACTAGATTCACATATGCTGATCAAGCCTCAGCTACGTTCATAACCGGCGGCCGGCCGGTATCTTAAGATCGATTCGAATCATGATGAAGAGAAGTCAACATCCTCGCCGAACAGGTAAATCATCCTTTCCATCCTCCAAGGATCGTTTCCGAGTCTGGAATTGGAATTGTTGTTTGACAGCTTGGATTTGCAGAGGGGGCATGTAACGTTGCCATGATCGATCCAAGCATCAAGGCAATCTTTGTGAAACACGTGGTTACAACTTCCGAGCTCTCTTACCTCGTCGCTTGGCTCCACTCCGTTGAGGCAGACAATGCAAGTGGGGTGGTCGGACTCGGCGGCAACATAATCCCCTGATGATTTTCTCTTGATGACAAAGCGACTATATTGCATGACAGGGATCTGGTTTTTCAGAGACTGGACCATCAAAGAAACAGGAACTGGAACTAAACGAGGAGACGGCCGATGATTATTTACTTCATGGTCATGATGGTGCCTAGTACACCCAAATGGAAAGGCTTTCCCTAGCATAAGAAATCGAGATAAAAGGTCTACGAGAACGGTCACTAAATGCCCTAACAGACTGTTTTCAAAGGAAAGTAACAATATTACAAAATCTGAAAATTTGGTATTAATACAATAGATGCCCATGAAATTACAAGAAGAGTAATAAGCAACAGGCAGAGATATGAAGAACAATTTGACCCGGCCGGCCCCAATAGTATTTATATACTTGATATAACAGAGTTTTGATTGAGAGTTCCAAACGGCCAAGTTTGACAACAAAAATAGGAACACTACTTGGAAATAAATAAACGAATATATATAATTGATCTACTAAATAGATAAAGTAATTAATTAATTAATATATACTAATTTTTGTTTGGTTTGATTCTTTTTTTTTCTTTGGTTGAAGCCATTTTGGCTGCTGCTTTGCTTGGACAGCACAGCCCTCGGTAATAATGTACTCGCGCCGTACTTAAACGATTGAAGACCAAGTGTTCGACCTTGATCTTAGTTTTGGTCCTCGAAAGCAGCCTAAGAATAGTGCATGATTTTAATAACCATGTCAACAGTGGCGTAACCAGACCCTTTCTTTAGTGGGGTCAAAAGTTTATACTTTTTTTCATTATCTAAATAAAGGCTATATATGTGTGAATTTTAATAATTTTTCTTCTTAATTAGATCATATATTTTTATGTGATTAATTTTCTAAGGTAATCTTATAAGAAATTATAAAATGTTTATAAAAATATTTTAATATAAATAAAAGCTTGATTTTTATTCGTGAAGAAAAGGTATAAAAGAGATGAAAGAGTATTATCTTTTATACATATAAATTAAATATGGATATAGAAATTCTATACATAATCTTAAACAATAGTATATAAAGTGGTATAAAAATTTAAAAATGAAAATAGTGAGATAAAATATATAAATATAGTTTTAAAAGTATGGTTTGAATGTGAAAATATCCAACATCTTTAATGGGTCAATGCTATAAATCTTTTATTTTAGGAGGATCAATGTGATAAAACTTTAATTTTAATGGGATCAATTGGTAATTTATCCAATATTTATCTATGTATTATAAGGGGGTTAAAATTTGAGTGGGTCACTCCTTATAAGGTGGCTACGCCTAGGGGTGTAAGTGATACAACACTATTCGCAAGCTACTCCAGCTCGACTCGAAGAAAATTCGAATTCGACTCGGTCATAGTCGAGCCGAGCTCGAGCTCAATGATGCTTGATTCGATACTCGTCAAGCTACTCGATACAAATATATATATATATAATATTATATATTTAACTAAAAAATTACCTATATATACCTGTCGAGCTCGAACTCGGTATCGAATTCGAGCTCGAGTTCGAGCTCGAGCTTGAATTTTAGTTGAAAATGAATTTTTTTGAATTTTTTAATTAAGTATCGAACTTGTCGAGCCGAGCTCGAGTAGCTCGATACTCGATTCGAGCCGAGCTCGAACTCGATGGTCAAAACTCGATCGAGCTCGAGTCGAGTATCGAGCTCGGTTTTTTTTGTCGAGCTCGAGCTCGAGTAGCTCACTACTCGACTCGGCTCGACTCGATTACACCCGTATTGACACCCCTGCATGTCAATGTCAATGTTAATTTCCTCACATGTAATTATCAACCATTTAGTCTATGTTTTAGATATTAATTTAATAGAATGAGATTGTGTCTGAAACCTGAAAAAGCTGGAGACACTTCGATTGCTGGCATGCATGATTATAATAAAACCCAGCAATTTAAAGTAACTTTTGCCTCAAACTCATTAGCAAAAACAGCACAAAAAATGCATTATATATATATATATATATATATATACATGCACAAACACTTGGAGAGTTGGAGTCAAAAATAGTAGTTATTATTTTAGTTTATTGTGTTTCTTTTCTTTAATATTGTAGATCTCTTTCTTCTAGAAATGGATTAAGTCAAATAAAGTTTCATTTTTGTTAGTGAAAGTGAAATATTTCATTTTCAATTTCGTACTATAATAATTTCCAAGAAGTCCCACCAAACAAAGAAAAAAGGAGTGGTTAAGTAATATATATATTTTAATGTTGGAGACTTTTATGTATAACTAGGTAAGAGCCCACGCGTTTCACTGCATGAACATGTTCTTGCACTTGATATGCAATGGTTCTCAATCAGTTTTCAACATATTATTGGTGACTTATGCGTTTGCCAAATGAGAACGATGACCAATTGCTTTAGGTCATGTGTTTTGAAAGATTTGGACTTAAGTAAGGATTCGACCAAAAACCGGTCAAAAGAATTAGCCTCATTAATCTAAGAAAAAATTGATAGGGGTATTTCGGTCATTTTATGCTTGATTTTTTTATTTGAGTTAAAGATCGAGGGTATTTTGGGAAGTTTGAAAAAAAAACCCTCTGTGGGTCCAATTTCCACCATAAACACAAATTATGTAATATTAAGTAGACCGTCTATTTCCTTTAACCGAAACAACTAATTCTTTGAAAGCAATTTTTATACCTCGAATATTAAATTTAGTTTTCGAGCCCTTCATGAAAGTTGTAGATCATGGAACAACCTTTCAAGAAACACTTGAATCATCTCAATTAGACATCTGGAGCAAAAGTTATATAATATTAAGTGGACCGTCTATTCCCGTTAATCGAAACAGCAAATTTTTCGGAAGCATTTTTGATACTTGAAACATTAAATTTAGTTTTCGAGTCCTTCATGAAAGTTGTAGATGATGAAACAATCTTTTAATAGACACTTAAATCACCTGAATCGGATAACCGGAGAAAAAATTATATAATGTTAAATAGACCGTTTAGTCAAACCACTTATAAATATGTTATATTATATTAAATTGTTAAAAAGTCAAAAATGCCCTTAGAAGTTTGTGAGAATAACGAAAAAACCAATATTGAAATGACGAAAAACCAAGTTAAATAGTAATCAAATTAATAAGGTTAAATCTTTTGACTGCTTTTTTAGTACTTTCACTTCCTATAATTATTGTTTTTTATAATTGTGTATCAACCCGACTCGAGAGAGCCACATTAATTTGATATATATATATATATATATATATATATATATACTATATAAAATCACGAACTCAAAAATCTTAATTGGAAAATTTCTAAAATACCCTTAGTATTATAGTATAATAAATTTTTAATGAGTATTCTTTTTAGTCATTGAACTTTTTTATTAATTATGGAAAGATTTTGTAAATCTAATATTTAATTTTTTGAAATTACGTAAAGATATTAATAACCAACTATAATTGTAATTAATAATTTACTTTTCATAATTATTTTTAGTTTTTTTTGCCAAGAATTATTTTTAGTTTATACTCCCTTTGCCCTCCATATATCTGTCACCTCTAACAGAATTCAACATACCAAGAAAAGAAGTTGGAGTTAGTTAGATTTATAAATTTAATAACTATTTTAAGTTACTTACCTAAATTACCCCTCCCCTATCAGCACTACAGTTACATCTTTCTTCATTAATTTTTCATATAACTTCAAATCAATTTTCCATATATTTACAATTTTCCACACATTAATTAGCAGCAGCGCACTCCACGATAAAAAAAAGTCCCCTCCTTAATAAAATTTTTTACTCCAAATTTTGAATAGAGTTTGGTGCAATAAAACAAATAAAATTAACGTATTCATGATATTTATACAAAGGTCGAAAACCCACTGCTGTGAAGAGGCTGGAAAGTCTGGGACTACCGCCGCAAGAGGAAGGAGACAGTTCCGCGTAAAAAAACTGAAGTAAAATACCAATTTTCATATCCCAACAAATCCAGCCCCATGACCCCACCTTTCTTCCCACGTGGCTTTCTAAATTTTAAAAAACCACTTTTTTTTTTCGTTTCATGACAGTTTTTTTTTGTTTCATGACAGTTGACACCAAGTTATAATCAAATTTTTTACTCCAAAATTTGAATAGATCTTAGGTGTAATAAAACTAATAAAATTAATTCCAAACTTCATTTATGTGGCTTGACTTTTTTTTTCCCAAATATGTGGCTTGACTCTAGAGAGTGGAATAGTCAACCATGAGGGTAAATTAGGTAGGTTAAGTATTTTATGTCCAAAGGTGATAGATATATGGGGAATGAGGCAGTAATATATTTAATTTATGGAATTTTTCTATACACCCCGCCCCTTTGTTCCATAAAATGCTCCATCATGATGTGTCCATTACATATCAGACCACATGTTATCACTTTATTGGTTCCAACACACCCTTTACAAATTTTAATTTTTCTAACCCTTAAAATAAAATTTTAATTTTAACTTGGACTAAATTTAGTGAATTAGTTATATATTTTATTTTTAAAACCCTATAACTATAAGTTATTTATTGTGGATTTTACCCTTAAATTAACAATAAAATTTTAATTTGGGGCTAAACTTAGTGAAATTAGGCTAAACTTAATAAAAAGAATGAAAATAGACAAAAAAAAAAGGCAAGAGCGATAAGAGGCGGGGCAAAATGAATTATTCTAATTTATGGGTTTGAAGTTTAATTTTCTCTACGTTCATCAAGATCTCCTTTTAAATCTGCTTCCAAGAAAAAGTTTTTAAAAAGCTTATAGAAAATCATCAAAAAAAAAATTGAAAGCGGGACTGTCACACAATCAACTAAAAAACATTGATCTTATTGTAGATTTCGTTGATATACTACTATACAGGAAGAAGATTTAAATCGGCTATATCCTATTTGGCTTTTCCCAATTTCAATTAAAACAAAAGTTGAAGAAAATCCCAATTTATTAAAACTTGATCGTGTGTGATGATTCAATTTAACAATGTGAAAATATCAGTTTCTTTTTTATCCGCTTTTCTCAATTGTCTGATAAGTCCTATTTTAGCTTTAAATCATCAACTAAAATCCATTGTTTAGGTTTCTACCATTGCTAAACACCAAAATCCCAGTTTATTATGTAGTAAGGAAGAAATATAAGATGGAGATGAAGATAATCATTCCCTCACAAAAGACTCAAAACGAATTCAATATAATGAATTAAGATGTATTATGTAAGAAATATTATAGAACTTAAAAGAAAAGAAAAG